>CAUYRT010106185.1:0-91787 GCA_963574885.1 Lepilemur ruficaudatus
GGTGGCACATGCCTGTAGTCCCAGCTACTCGGGAGGCTGAGGCAGGAGGATCACTTGAGCCCAGGAGTTTGAGGTTGCTGTGAGCTAGGCTGATGCCACTGCGCTCTAGCCTGGATGACAGAACAAGACTCTTATCTCTAAAAATAAAAACTAAGTAAAATAAAAATGTAAAACTTCTACATGCCTCCTTATAGCCATGAACTAAATTATATGAAGATTTCCAGGTCTGATGCCAGCCCTGTTCCTTCGTGGAGCTTTCTCTGTCCCTGGCCCCTGGCAGCATGTTACTGCTCCAAGTTTTTGGAATTTATATTCTCAAACACACACTCTCCATCTTCTCAAGAGGCTGGGACATAGGCGAGACAGACAAACTTCCCTCTGCCTTGGAGACAGACTGGATGTGCAGGGAGGTGTTAGGTGACCCCAGGTACTTGGGTGGGGACGGAAGTAAAGGGGATGAACTCGGGGGGAGGACATGCCAGGCTTGAGGCGCACATGCCAAGGCCACTGGAGCTCGAGAGAGAACTAAGACAGATTAATCCTTGGGCGTCTTCAGGTTGTCACCCAGTGAGGGCACTCCACTAGATGGGAAGCTAGTTCAGACCCCTGTGGGAGCACCCACAGGCACAGGGTGACCACAGAGCCGGGAGGAAAACCAAACAAGGACAGGGCCCCCAAACCCACGGGAAGCAGTGCATACAGCATCGCTGACCTCCTGGGGCCTCCCTGGTCTCCCTCTGTGTTTGCCCACTGGGTTTCAGCGGTGCTCTCGCTCCTGCTAACAGGGAGCTCACTGAGAGCCGGGCAGCTCTGATTCATTGCTCTCCTCCATTCCTAGGGTCCAGTGCGGAGCTGTGCACCTAAGGTAGCAGGGTAGGGGAGGAGGTGCCCAGGCAGCTCACCTGCAAGGCTGTGCCCCCCAAGGCCCGCTGAGCGCTCATGTTCAGCAGCAGATCCAAGGCTGTCTGTGTGGCCATCGCAGCTGACTCCTCAGCTCCTGGGTAGGGTGGGATCTGAGCCTGACAAAGGGCTGGAAAACTGGCACCCAACGCCGCCCCCCATCTTCCGGCCCCCACCAGCATGACCCTGCCCCTGCCCCACTCCTGGAGCTCCTGCCCTTGCTCAGAGCTCACCTTGCTGGTAGATGATGGTGGTGCCACCCAGGGTGTCAGAACAGAGCAGTGGGGGGGTCTCAGGTGACTGGAAAGGTGCTGCCTCTGAGGGTATCTGGGGTAGGGAAGTGGCCATGCCTGAGACAGGCTGGCTAGATTCAAGTGCCGTTTCCCAAGCACCTCTGATGTGTCGGGCATTTCACATCTGTTGGTTTGTTTCATCTTTGTTTCGTTTTTCAAGATATACCAGCTCGATGCTACAGGTGAACCAACTGAGACTCAGAGAGGTGAAGTGCCTGGCCTAAGATCCCACTTCTAGTAAGTAGCAGGGCTAGGACTTGAACCCAAGACTGCCTGACTCCAGAGCCTCAAGTTCTACCAGCACACCGTGGTCCATCTTTCTGGGACTAACGTGTCAGCTCATGTGGCCGAGACGGCTAGCCACCTATCCTGAATCCATCCTCCCATTCTTTCTTGCTAACAGAACTCTGATTTTCATCATGGAGGCAATGTACCCAGCCACAAGACTACGTTTTTCAGCCTCCCTGGCAGCTAGATAAAGTGTGGCTATGTGGCTAACCAAGTTCACAAGGAATATAGATGGACAGATAGCAGGTATCCTTTCTGTCCTTCCCCCATCCCTTCCCTCCTGCCTCCTGCCAGGAGGCTGGTGCTCTTGCAGCTATACAAGACCATGAGACAACTATAAAGATGGAAGTCATATGCCCAGGATGGCTGGGCAGAAATATTGAGAGAGCTTGGTGCCTGATGATTATGGAACTGTTACAATAGCCCTGGACCGCTGACCTCTGGAATTGTTCTGTAGGCAACAATAATAAACCACTAACACAATTAATCCACTGGTGTTTCCATGCTCTATTACCAGCACCGCAAAGCCACCCCTACTCTATTAGGGCTGGCGTATCTGTGACTCAGCTAGTCGTTCCCACAGCCTAGAAAGGCAGGGATCATTTTATTGGACCTCAATGTGCAAATGAGGATGCTGGGGCTGGGAGAGGTGGTATCACACCGTCATCCTGGCCCATGCCCTCAACCCCTTCTGTCAGCTGCCTGCTCGGCTGACCCTACCTCAGGAGGTCCTGGGGAGCTGGGAGGTAGCACAGGGGCCGCACTGTGCTGCTGCCTCAGCTCCTCGATCTGCTGTAGAGAGAAGAAGGGGCGGCGGCGGGACGGGGGCTCCTCAGGGTGGCGCCGCCCCCATTCCTCGAAGCTGCTTGCGTGTCGGCACCGAACGTGCAGGCGTAGATTCTTCTTGTGCCGTGTGCTGAAGTGGCAGTACTCACAGGCAAACGGCTTGGCCCCTGTAGACACACGTCAGGGGATGCTGGTGTCCACCCACCCGCCCCAGGAAGTCTTCCCTGACCCCAAAGACCCCTCTGACCGACTCACTTCCAATGATTCGTTCCCATGCTTAGGGAAACACATGTTGCTGTCCACTCTGGTGGGCCAGGACAGAAATGAATCAGAGCTACCCTCTGCACCCACAACCTTCCTGCAAGTGCCTATTTTCTTTTTACCTTTCATTACTTTTCTTTCAGAGACAGGGTCTCACTCTGTCATCCAGGCTGGGTGCAGTGGTGTGATCATAGCTCACGGTAGCCTCAAACTCCTGGGCTCAAGTGATCCTCCTGCCTCACCCTCCTGAGTAGCTGGGACCACGCATGCGTCACCACATCCGACTAACTTTTAGATTTTTTGTAGAGATAAAGTTTCACTATATTGCCCTGGCTGGTCTCAAACACTTAGACTCCCAAAGTACTGAGACTACAGGCGGGAGCCACTGCACCTGGCCAAGTGCCTATTTTCAAGGTCACGTGACCACACGCTCCTCGTGTGAATCATCTCCCCCAGGTAGACAGGGATACGGCTAAGGGAAGCCCTAGCTCCCTTTCTCTGCTCTCCCTCGTGTGCCTACCAGAGGGCGAGGCGCCAAGGACAGAGAAGCAGCTTCTGCCGTACAGCTTCTGTGGGCCAAGCACACGCTGCTGCTGCTGCCCCACCTGCCAAGGGCAGATGAACCCCAGCGCCCAGCACACGCGGGGCTCAGGGAACAAACGGAACTCACTTTCACAATAGCCGTATGGCAGGCACTTCTCATTTCCCCATTTCACAACTACAGAAGGCTCAGAGAGGGCAAGCGACCGGCCCAGAGTCATCCAGAGAGTCACCAGCCGAGCGGGAATCTGAGCTCCAGTCAGAGTGAATAGACACACGGGAAATTCTCTCTACATATGAAGGACCTGGGCTGTTCCCATGGCCGCAGAGGGGGAAGGACAGGGACAAGAGCTGAGCCTCCAGTGGGGGATGCAGGGAGGTGAAGGGCGGTAGGGTGCGGCTGGGTGTGCCATGCCTGACCTGTGTGCTTGACAGCCACATGGGACAGCAGGAAGTCCTCTCGGAAGGTGCGGTAGGGACAAAAGCTGCATTTGAAGGGCTTATCGCTGACATGGGACAGCTGGTGGTTCAACAGTGCCTTCTTGTCCTCACACACAAACTCGCAGAACTCACACTTGAACCTGGAAGGAGGGAAGCTCAGCGATGGGCAGGGGGTACTCCCATGCCCAGAGGCCGCCTAGGGATGTACCTGCGGTTGGCAACGGCCTGGATGTGCGTGAGCAGGTGCATTTTGAAGGTGTAGCGCTTCTTAAAGGACTTTCCACACTGTGAGGGGTGGGGTGCAGTTAGATGGGGTGGTTACCCAGGGCCCTTACCCCCACCCTCAGCCTGGCTCTCGACCTCCACCCACCTTGTCACACATGTGGGGTTTCTCAGTGCTGTGTGTCTTCATGTGCTGTGTGAGTCTCTTCTGCATGGGGTACACACGACCACACACGGGGCAGGGGAAAGAGCTCAGCTTTGGGGTCTAGGAAGGTACAGAAGGGGCCAGATGGAGTGAGAAGAGGGGAGGGAAGGTGAGTCCTCTCCTCCTGCCCCACCCCCGTAGGCAGCCCCCAGGCAGGCTCCCTTCCCAGGCCAGCGCCCCAGACTCACCGTATCTGGCCTCTTCTTCCTGGGGGAAAAAAGGCCCAGGAATTAGACCACAGCTTCCCCAAGCCCACCCCAGACCCTCTCACACTGACCGGGCTCAGTCTCAGCCCGCCTAAGGCTCTCTCTCTTAGAACGGTGTTTCCCCAGCTGGAGTCAACTGGGCAAAATGCAAAGAGGCACGCAGTAAGTAACATCCTGCACTCGACTACATTTGGGAAACGGTACGTTCTTTTTCTCAATCACAAAATGTATTCGCATACTGAAAGCTCTAAGAACTCCTGCAGGAAAAACAGCTATTCAGGTATTCAACCTGGTAACCCTAATCTTATGTGACCGCAGAACTTTTTTCTAAAAAAAAAAAAAAGAAAAAAGAAAAGAGAAAGAAACCCTGTAAGTATCTTGGAGAGTTGGATTTTCCACAGTTTGAGTCACATCCTAGAGGATCTCTGAATCCAACCTCTGCTCACACACCGCCCCCCCCCATAAAGCTAACTCCTTCCTGAAGCCACAGATCTAAGCATAATTCAGTGAGCCATGCTTAGACTCCTAAGGATTTTTCTTTCTCTTTGTCCTAAGTCTGCTCTCTCAGCACCAACTGAGAAGAGCAGATGGACCTGGAGTGCGGAAGATCTTTGGATCATTTATTGAGCCCCTTGAGGTACACAATTTCCTTCAATCTTCTCAACTGCCCCCACTTTACAGATGAGAACTAAAGTTCACAGCAGGGAAGAGACTGACTTGGGGACCTCAAAGCCCTGCTACTGCCTGTTCTGAGCCACGTGATCTGGGATGAATCACCTTGCTTTTCTGATCAGGTCTGCAAGGTGCAGCGAAGGGGGCTGGCCCAGAGCAGGTGCTCAGGAAGAAGGAATCACGGTCATTCCGGGCCTCCACTTTCCCACTCCACTGGCCTTCCCTGCCCCATCCCACCCACCCACTGACCGGTCCCGGCTATGTACAGCCGCGTGCCGGATGACGTCCTTCCGGTAGACACTGGTGTAGCTGCACTCATCACACTTGTAGGGCTTGCTGCCCACGTGGTTGAACATGTGCTCCTGGGAGAAAGGCAAAAGGAGAGTGGGCTGGGGCTAGGGTTCCCCTGCTGCCTGTCCCCTGCCTGTGCCCAGAGCCTTAGGCTTGCTCCGGGAGCAGGCTCAGAGAACGAAGGAGTGGATGGCAGACCCCGGGGCAAGGGTTGAGGCCTGGGAAGGCCGGGGACTCTCCCCAGCAAGGGCACCCACTCTGCCAGGAGCTCTGCTGGGCTCACCATTTGACAAAGAAGGAAACTGAGGCTCAGGGTGAAGGGACCTTGTGGATGGCAGAGCTTGGAGCTGGCTCCACAGACTACACCCCCTCACTGTGCTAAGGGGCATAGTCCCTGTGGAACCCAGAGAAGCCAGAGCAGTGTGCACAAAGCACAGGGCTCTGACCCCTCCCACAACCACCAACTTGCACATTAGCCAGGCCAAGCTGCAGTTTCTTGGGTCAGTAAAATGGGACTGTCAATGCCTACAACCTCACTGGGCTGCAGGAGGATGAAATTATCCAGGTACTGGATAAAAGAAATGCTCAGGGCTGCTGCAGGAAGGACCCCACAGAACCTCTGGGTTAAGGAGAAAAAGGAGCCCCGTTCTTGAGACACATTACTGCCATCTGCTGGAAAGCTTTCTGACATATGGAATCAGAGGAAACCAGAGCTTTACAGCCAGCTGGCAGCCTGCGGTGGTGAACAAGCAGATCTGTGATGTCCACAGAGCGCAGCGCCGTCATGCACGGCAGCCCTTCCCAGACCCCCTCTGCATGTTCCTGCAGGGCCTGGCGAGCTAAGCATCCTTTAGTATGCTAGTGGGCCAGACACGTGCCCTGCGCAGGAGGGGGTGACCCCGGATGCTCTAGTAGTAACTCCATCCTCCCTCAGCACCACTGGTTGGCTTTGCCTGCCTTCCTCATCCTCCCTGGTGACCCAGGCCTCCAGGCTGCTGCACCTTGAGCGAGGACCAGCGTCGGGAGCGATAGCTGCACTGCAGGCACTTGAAGAGCTGGGGGTCGCCAGCCTCGTGGGAGCTGACGTGGAAGCGCAGGTCCTCGTGGGACAGGAAGCGAGAGCCACAGATGCGGCACAGGAAGGGCCTCAGAAGTGGTTTCGGCGACTTGTAATAGTACCTGCCAGGAGTGTGGGGAGACAGCTGGCTAGGCTGGGGGCCCCAGGGGGCCACCAGTGGCCTGACTGCCCGCCCCATGCATGCTCCACGTACTTGCGGTATTTCTTGCCTAAGAAGTGTCTAGAGGGTCGACCACGGCGGCGGGGTGGGGCATCAGGCTCATCCTGGCAGGAGGGTGCTGCATTCTCTGCATCTGACTGGCTCACCCCAGGTTCCACGGGGGCCCTGCTAGCCTTGCCCAGGGCCACTAGCTGTCCTGGGCCTGAAGAGCTAGAAGTTTCAGGATCCTGTGGCTCCAGAGGGCTCTGTCCACTTTGTGAACTCACTAGAGGCTCTCCTTCCACACCTGCCACAGACATGCTAGGTCACAAATCAGCCACAGACACCTTAGGACCGACATGGACAGGAGGGCCAGAGGCCAGTCAGCCAGACACCAGACCGCTGATGGGCCCATCAGGTTGCAGGACAGACACAAACAGCCCCTGATCAGAGGGCAGCGTGGATACCACACCCCCTCCTACAGCTCACGAGTACTGGGGTGCTTGCTGTCTGCTGCAACAGCAAGAGCTGACCTCCCCGTCAGGAGCCTGGGGTTCCAGACATGGCTGTCAGTGACTTGCTGTGTATCCTCAAAGCCATACCCTCCCTGAGTCTCATTTGCCCCATCTGTCACATGGAGGCCACAATTCTTAGTGCCCTCAGAGGAACAGTCTAAGGCTTGGGAGCAATAGTGGGGCTTGGACACTGGTGTTTCTTAGGGAGACTGGTTGGCCGGAGGATTGAGGGGAGGGAGAAGACTTTGCTCACACACTTGTAAACCTTTTGAAGTCTGAACAATCTAAATGTGTTACCTCTTTTAAAAAATCCACAGTATTTAAATATATAATACTGCACTTTAAAAATTAACAAGGATGCAGACAATGCTGGTAATGCCCTTTTTCTTAATGGGTGCTTTGTTATACAGATGCATTCACCTTGACTTATGCAGGATTCGTGTGATTTTCCATGTATGTATCTCAGTAAAAAGTTATTTGGAGAAAAAGACTTAAGAATATAACAACCCCTCCAAATTGCACATACACAAACATGTACTTTTCCATGTATGTTTAACCCTTAAAGCAATCCTAAAAGGCAGGCACTGCTGTCACCTCCATTCATAAAGAAGGAAATAGGAGATTCACGAAGCAAAGTGATCTGCTCCGTGTCACAGAGATTGTGGGTGGCAAAGCTGGCACTCAGACTCACGACTGGGCCTTTCTGTCCCAGCCTGTGATGCTCTAAGCCAGGGCTCAGCTGACATAGCCTCAGGCCTCAGATTTATTCCTCTGTCCTCATTTCAGTAATATCTAAACATATCTTATTGGTTCAGTTATAAAGACCCAAATTTCTCTTTTACTATGACAATTTACCAATGAAAGGCATTTTTCATAAAGCCAAGGCATCATTTCTTGAGTTAGGGTTTCTTAAGTTTGGGTCTGGGATGGCTCTCTTTTACAAGGAGGCCTGCTGGTCACCCCAGTTTCAGACTGTCGTCCTGCAGGGCACACTTGCTCCCCAGAGCACACAGCACATGGGGGTGAGGCCACCCCTTACCCACCCACAGGGGCCCCTCCCATGACCAAGTCTCACCATCTGGGAGGTCTGAGGTCTCCAGGCGAGGCAGCTTCCTGGGCCGCCCAGGCCTCCTTCGAGGTCTTGGGGTACTGGGGGTAGGGCGCTGGAGCCGCAGCTGCCGGCCCCGGGGCTCGTCCTCAGCCGGATTATAGTCGCTGTCCTCTGTGGGGACAGTTAGAGAAGGTAGACAGTGGCTGGAAGCTGCCCTTTCAGCCCTGATCCCTTTCCTAGCTCCTCTGGGAAGAGGCCCACTTCTCTACCCACCTCCTGCACACTCCTTCAAGCCCACAGTGATGCCCCCTCTAGACCGTGGGCATCCCTCCCCTGACACCTACTGCCAGCTTATATGACACCCTTTTGTGAATTAGAAATAGGCGCCCCTTCCTCAAGACACTTTATAGCCACTGATAGAAAAACGTTTGAAAAAACATTCAAGTCTACAAATTCTCTGATTGCCCTATCCAAAACAACAACGCGTGGCTATTGAGCACTTGAAATATGCCTAGTCCAAACTGAGATATAATTAATATACGATGAATTTCAAATAGTATAAAAAAAGAAAAAAATAACTAAATTTTCTTATGACTCAATATTGAAAACATTTTTAAATATATTAGTAAATAAAATATATTAATAAACTTAATATCACCTTTTTCTTTTTACTTTTTAAAATATGGCTACCAAAAAAAAGTACACATGTGCTTGCATTACACTTCTGTTGGACAAGTGTAAACAGGGCCCCCTTGTGGTCTTTTTCAGTGTGCAGCCTGCACAACTGCACAGAGGTCCTGGTCCCAGAGCCCAACCTCCCCTGTCTAATATTGGAGGCACCCGTGGGAGTGCTTGTGCCAGTTCCTATTTCCTGGCCTTCCATGTGGGTGGGGAAGAGCTCAGTGCATATCTGTAGATGAGAGTGAGGATGGGAGGCCTAGGAACCATGGTGGCCTACCCTCCAGGTCGTCAATGGCGCCAGCGTCTACAATGTCATCATCGTCCTCCTCCTCTGGCCCCTCTTCCTCCTGGGTCTTGGTCGAGGTGCCCCACTTCCGCAGACGCCCCTTTTTGCCAGCTGGTGCCACCGCTGCTGGGGGGTGAACGGAGGGTAAGAGAAGTTTGCCATGTCTGGCTCCCAGCACTCCACCCCCACCCACCCGGTCCGGGTTGGGTAGGCTGCTACTGCCGCACCTGGACGGAAGTGCCGCTCCCGCATGTGGCGCAGCAGCGTGGCCTTGGCGCTGCTCCGGTATTGGCACATCTTACATTTGAATTGCTGTACCACCACCACCTCCATCATGGCCTCTAGGCTCTGCAGGTCCAGTTCCTCTGCATCAGAAGCCAGGGGTGGCTGCGCTGGGGAGCTGGGCCCACCCTGTGCCTCCTCGGGTGGCTCCAGGCACGTGGATGTGGACGTGGGGCCATCAGCCAGGGCCTCAATGGCTGCCAGGCTGTGGGCCAGGGTGGAACTGGACATCGGCGATGTCATAGGGGCACCTGATGGTGGGTGAGGAGATCAAAGGGAGGTTAAATGGAGGGTAGCATTGGCCACAAGCTACAGCTACCCCTTCCAGGCAGGCCCAGGGGGCCCAGAACCGAATTCCCCACCAGAGGCCACCTTGCCAATAGGAAAACTAAGGCCCAGAGCAGTGAATAACCTGCCACGATCACACAGGGGATGTGTGGGAAGGACTTGTCCTCTCCTGCTCCCCTGCGCACCGCAGGCCTCCCTGGGTCTGGCGCCTGGGGTCTTACCATCATCTGGGCCCTGCAGGATTAGGTACCGCGTGGTCTCAGCCCCGCCATCCTCAGCACTGGTCACAGTGATGCAGCCTGGGCAGACATGGAGGGAGGTCACACCTCCTGGGCAGGGGGTTCCCAGCTACAGGTTCACCCCACAGGCCCTATTTGGGCCTGTGATGGGCCTGGCCTATACTCCTTCTGGCTCACCTGTGCAACTGCAAACCAGCTGCGTCGCCCCTGAGCCTCAGCTGCCTCCCTTGGCAGGACTGTTGGGAGGTCTGGTGTGAGTGACATGCTGGCTCAGTACCTGGCTCATAGTGACACAGGAAGCCAGGGCTACTCCAGCTGCCCGGACTTTGACCACTAAACCTGGAAAGTCCTCCTTCTTCCTCTCCAAACTTCCTCAAGGTCAAGGCTCAACTCCCACACCACTTTCTTAGGGTTGGCTTCCCAGCCTATCCCAGGGCTTCTGGCGGTGCTGCAGCCTCTATACTTGTCATTGACAATAGTAGGTACAGGGTGGTACTTAAGAGCACAGGCTCTGGACTCAGACTCATGGCTCAACATCAGTCACTGCATCCTGGTGACAGTGGGTAAATTGTTTTATGTCCTCTGTGCCTCAGATCTGTCTGGACTGTGAGGATAATAACAGCATCTACCTTTTGGGGTTATTGGGAGGATTTAATGAGCTGCTGTATGTAAAGTTGAGAACAGTACCCAGCACAAAGTAAGCAGTAACTATTTCTGTTATTTATGGTACTACGCTAAGAACTTAACTGCATTGTCTCATGAAATCCTCATGTCATTTACACTATTGGACAGGCAATATTATTGTTCCCACTTCAACATTCAGCGTGGTAAGGTGATCTGCCTGAGTCCACACAGCTGGCTGCTGGACTCTGCAGGGAGCCCTGTGGGGCTCTCTGCCTGACTCACTCTGGATGAGGTCAGAGCCGATGGTGGACTCGATGATCTTGTCGATGGCCGAACCCAAGTCCGAGGAGGAAGCCGTGCAGTCAGACACCAGCATGTTGGGGTCTGGGAGTGCGCTGGAGTGCACTAGAGCTAGGGGGCCGCCTGTTACCCCCACCACTGGCCCATGGGACACAGATGATGAATCAGGGAGGTAGCCATGAGGCAGGGGGTCCGTGCTTGAGCTGCTCTCGGATACCTCCTCCTAGAGGACAGGAAACAGGGAGGAAGGCAGTTCTGGGGGCAGAGAAGACAGCCTGCCGGCTTGCACTCACCAGATAGAGCTGTCTGGCCCAAGCACGTGGTGAGTGGAGCCACCCACACTGTCAGCCCCACTGAGGACCTATGGGAGACATCTTCCAGTCACAGAGTCCAAGAAAAAGTCCCAGGGAAGGGACCCCCATAGCCCCCAAACCACAGCCAGGGAGAGCTATTTTCACTGGGCTTTTGCATAAATTGTTCACTCCGAAACTCTTCCCAGAATCACCCCATGGCTAACTCACTACCATTTAGCTGGCATCTCTTCTAGAAAGCCAACCCTGACCCCACGGCCAAGTTAGGACTTCTTCATCCTCAATGCTACAGCTGCTGGTGTCCCCCCATCACACCTCTGTTCACTCTGCATCGTAATGCCTCCCATACCAAACTGTATGCTCCACAAGGGCCTGCCTGGACCAAACCTGTCTTGTCCCCTGCTGTATCCCCAGGATCCATCACATGCTGGGCACATAGTAGGCCCATCCCTGCCAGACCCCAAAGTAAGGGCCGCTGCTGTGTACCTCTATCAAGTGATGTCTTAAATATGATCATTACCTTGCAGATAATAATGGCTGTTACTTCCTCAGTGCTTTCTATGTGCTGAGCACTGTTTTAATTACTTTGCATTTATTAATTCATTTAACTGTCAAGAAAACTCTATGAGGCAGGTAAATTTATCATTCCCACTTTATAGATGAGAAAGCTAAGAGCTAGAAGTTGGGTAGCCTGCTCAAGATCACAGAGGGTAGAAGTGGCAGAACCAGGAGGAGGTGATTTACAAAGTGTTTCCAAGAGAATGTCCGCCAGGAGCTCACAACCCAGGTATTCCTGCTCCACTTTACAGACAGAAAGGCTGAGGCTCAAAGAAATCTCCCAGTGAACTGGAGGCAGGGCCAAGACTTGAACCTGCCCCTGTGTGAGGACAGTGGGTAGTACAGTAGCTAAGACCACAGCCTAGATTTGAATCCTGGCTCTGGGCTCTGTGCCTCGGTTTTCTTTTCTGTAAGATGTGGGGAAAAGTGGTATGTAGCTTACAAGGTGTAGAGCTTAAATGAGAAAATCCATGTTAAGGGTTTGGCATGGTGCCTGGCTTGCAGTAAACCAGAAACAACAAATATTAACAACAACAAGCCTTGTCAGCTGCTTTCTCTTAATTGCCAGGCACTGTGCTCGCGGTCCCGGTCTCCACCCACGCCGTCCAGCCAGGTGCATACCTGAGAGCGGCTACCAAGGTCCGAGCTTTGCCCTATGCCGGAGTCAGCCTCTGCTTGCCCCGGGGCGGCTGCCGTGTCGCTGCTGTCGGCAGACACGGCTTCGGAGGTCTCCACACCCAGGCCGCTCTCAGAGGGCTCCTCCGGCCGGCCAGGCCGAGGGGCCGCGTCGCTACTGCTCTCCACCTCGTTCTCCTCCATCGGCTCAGGAGGCCGCCTGACAGGGGGGTGCAGGGTCTAGGGCCTTCACTCTGTGAGAAGAGGTGACCTGGGCTGGAACAAGCCGGCCACCTCCCCGGCCCCGGCCCCAGCTGCACCCTTGCGCCCATTTTGCAGATGCAAAGACCAAGTCTCCGACGGGGCGGGGTTTTCTCGTGTATCGAGGGGGAGCTCGGGGAAAACTGGACGGAGAAGCCTTGCCTCCCAGGCTCGGGCCCTTCCCCGGAAGGGTGGTCAATGACCGGTAATCTTGACCCTTTCTCTCGCTCCCACCATCCCCGTGGAGTGGTTTGCTCTATGGGCCCGTGCGGACTCAGTGCCCCGAGTCCCCCCGGGTGCAGACTCGGTGGTACAGCCCGCAGGCCCCCTGGGTCAGTGGTTCGCTCCCCCCTCCCCTGGTTCCCCTGCGGAGGGGGCTGACAGCGACGGTCTCGGGGCCTGGCGACTCGGGGCTGTCCCCGGCGCTGCCTGTGCTCCAGGCCCGACGCCATCTTGCGGCGGCGCCCGGTTTCCGCTCAGGCAAGTGCGAGAGCGACTAAAGGGCCTGGGACCCCGGGGCCCTGTTCGGGCAGCCCCGCCGGCCCGGGACCTCGCCGCCGGGTAACCCCGCAGTGTGACCTCACTCCACGGCAGGGTACAGTGGGGCGGCCTGACTCTACCCGAAGCTCACCTGAGGCTTTCGTAGCCACGTTCCTCTCCGACTCCGGCATCGACGAGGTCGCCATCCTCTATCCCCTGCTGCGGAGGAACCCATCGGCCCACTCTAGGCCGGAACTACTTCCTCCGCTGGCCCGAGGAAAGACAGATTTCCAGTGGTCTGGAAGGTCGTTCCGAGGCCTCAAAACCATAATCGGGTCCGAAGAGACTCTAGGGTTTTATATGTCGCCCGGTATGGCCGACGAGAGTCACTATAGGTTGGGGACTACTTTCTCCCTTGGCGGAGGGTTACATAGGAAGTGGTGCTGACGTCATTGCTGGGTCCCTTCCCTGGGCCGCAGGGCTGGGTGCGGCAAAGGCCGGCCCCGCTCTCCTGGGGCGTGGCTCCGGGTGGCCTGGCCACGCCTCCCGGAACGGCTCAGACGAGCGTGCGGCCACCGGAGGCCTTGGTCTGGCGGAAGAGCAGTTAATGTTATCAGTCGTTTTGCTTGGCTCGTTGCCGATTACGTAACTCTCTTCTCGAACCTAATCGAATCCTGCCCCATTAGGTTTGATGTGTCCTGGCGGGAGGGGAGCCTATAATCTTTGTACAGATGGGAAAACCGAGGCCCTGAGATTGGAAGGGTTGGTCCGAAATCACATCAGAGAGACTCAGGAGGCAAGTTCGCATGGCCAGGGGCGGAAATGGAGAGGAGTTAATGCCTGACCCTGGCCTTTGTGTACGTATTTGTTACAGGAGTACAGCTGGGGGTCAAGACATCCCACACAGCTGTCCTCTATGTAGATGGTGTAGGTGTACTTAAAAGTCTTAAGAAGGGTCATGCCTTTCTTCCTGGATGCCCCAAATGCCACCTGTTTAAGCCTTTTTTAGTATTTGCTGTGGAAGAGCACTAGAGAGGGAGTTAGGCCCTGGTTTTGTCCCTAAGTCTGTGTGTTGCTCAAGTTATTTTGCTCAATTGAAAAATACAAATTTGAACATAGAGAAAGCCATGTGAAGACCCAGGTAGGCAGAGATTGGAGTTATGCTGCCACAGGCCAAGGAATGCCTGGAGCTACCAGAAGCTGGAATCAGCAAGGCAGGACATACTCCAGAGCCTTCAGAGGGAGTATGGCCCTGTGGACACCTTGACTTTGGAATTCTGGGCTCTAGAACTCTGAGAGAATAAATTTCTGTTGCTTTAAGCCACACCCCCCCAAAAAAGAAAAAATACAAATTTTGGGGGAAAGAACCTCAAAAAACTTATATAGACAAACCTATTAGAAAGGACAAAGGGTGCTTTGAGCTGTTATTTGTGTGCACCTGAGTGTGAGTATGGTCCTTTCCTGGGTAAAGTTTTTCCTTCCTAAGTTTCCCTCTTTGTTAGGTGGAATAGGGCAGGAGGCCTCTGGGTGGGTTAGGCCCCTTACTCCACCTCCTCCCCATTCAGCAGGACCAGGCCCCCAGAGCAGCCCTGGAGACCTGGGTTAGCGCTGGCACGATGGCAGGTTTGTTTTGCACTCCCCAGGCAGCTTCCCAACGTAGACCCCATTCCTCAGCCATACAGAGGGACTCTGCCCTGCATTGCCAGTAGGATGCATGTTGCCTCTGCCCAAGTCACCTTCCCCAAGGCCAGGGCACTCAGGAGTAGCCCCACAGCACCCATTCCCATCCCCACTAAGACTCAACCCTAACTTTGGTTTCTGCCACCACATCACAAGATTGTAAAATGTCATGGTACAGAAGGTACAGCCATATCATGGAACAGAAGTGAAGCCCAAGGCCCAGAGAAGGAAAGGTCATGGCCCAAGATCTCATGGCTCCTTGGAATCAGCATCTCAGAATCCTTCCATTACAAAGCCAAATAAGCAAATCCTGGTTTTCTGACTGCTAGTCCAGGGTTCTTCCCACCAGAGCATGCAGTCTGTATTTCTGGCCTCAGCTTTGTCAGGGAGACTTCTGGAATCAGTGAAGGGCTCTGGGTCACAAGGACATTAAAGTGGACCATTGAGAAAAAAAATGCAGAGGACAGGAGCCAAGAGAGAAAGAGGAGGGATTGTGCCAGGCACTGTGTGTGTGCTTTGCTGCATCATGGGATCTTAAGGAAGCAGGAGTGATTATCATCTTCCTTGCAGAGAGGAGGAAGCTGAGGCTCAGAGAGAAGTGACTTGTCCAAGGTCACACGGCCAAGGGAATGGAGCTGGGATATGCAACCGGGTCTGTCTGATCCCAAAGCCCAGAGCAATTTAGGTAGCATGTGAAGTAAGCTTAGCAATCATAACACTTAAAATACTCTGAGACAGTCACTGTTCACAGTGCTTTATCTACATTAATTTCTTTGATCCTCACAATCTATGAGGTAGTTATCTCCATTTGACATAACAAGAAAACTGAGTAAAGGAATCTGCCTAAGTAAGGGGTGGAGCTGGAACTGAAAACTAAGCAATCAGGCTACAGACTTCATATTTTTAGATTGTTGTACCATTTTTCATGCAATAATAAACATACCTTGTTCTTAGATAATACTTTGTCTTTTTTGAGTCAGGCAGAATGGTTATTATTTTCCATTTTACAGATGAGGAAATTGAAGCCAAGAGAGGAAGTAACTTGCTCAAGATCACACAGCAAGTTTCCTGGACTAATAGACAATGGCTGAGTGTCCAGGCCAGATCTCCTGCAGTAGACAATAATCATACTAGCAAACATTTATTGAATTGAGCACTTACCAAGTACCAGGTGCTGCATTAGGTGCTTTATATGCTTTTTTTTTAAGAAAATCTTGCTCTGTTGCTCAGGCCAGAGTACAGTGGCATCATTATAGTTCACAGTAACCTAAAACTCCCAAGCTCAAGCGATCCTCCTGCCTCAGCCTCCTGAGTAGCTGGGACTACAAGCATGTGCCACCACATCCAGCTAATTTTTCTATTTTTAGTAGAGACAGGGTCTCACTCTTGCTAAGGCTGGTCTCAGACTCCTGACCTCAAGCAATCCTCCCACTTCAGACTCCTGGAGTGCTAGGATTACAGACGTGAGCCACCGCGCCCAGCCCCAGCCTGCATTTTTAAACCATAAGCAAATCAACCAGAGATACTAGATACTCATTATTCCCATGTTACAGATGAGGAAATTGGGGCTCAAGAGCAGGTAAGTGACTTGTCCAAGGTCATGTGCTTGATGGTCAGCAGAGCTGGGGTTCAAACCCTGGCTTCCTGATTCCCAGCCCAGTGCTCCTTCTATTGTACTCAAAGCCCCAGGAGGGCAGCGGAACTGAGAGGAGGCGGTCGGCAGGTGGGTGCTCTGGGGCTCATTTGTGCCTTCTCTGTCCAGGCCACTGCCATCTGCGGGTTTAGCTAAACCTGTTTTTAAAAACCTATTTATAGCTTAAAATTGTACCACCACTTGGGATAATGGGTCCCTTAAGTTGACTCCCCATGGTGTAAATTAAGACTTCCTTTTATTTGTCCTAAATCTTTCTCTTTTAGGATTGGAGGGAATGGGGTAGTGGGGAAATGTCTGTAGGACCAGCATACTTGGAGTCAGGAAAAAGTGTTTGTCTGTTTGTATATGATGGTAATTTGTGAGACCAAGCAGCAGGTGACATGTATGCAAACATCTCATCTGGTCATTCCAAAGGCATAAGGGGTAGGCAGAGCCTGGATTTCCATCTCCTTTAATCTGTCTTGTTTCTTATGGTATCATCAACATTTAGCACAGTTTTGCAGACACAGGTAATAGATAGCTATTTGTTGTATGAATGAACGAATGAACCCTCATTCTATAGACAGGGAAACAGAGACACAGAATATCAGGGGTCTAGCCAGGGAAACACCCATGCCAGATGATTCAAAAGAGGGAATTTAATACAGGGTAGTTTGATTGGCAGAAATAGCAACCAGAGGAAGTTGAGGGAAACCTGAGACTAGCAACTTCAGGAAGCCACTACCTCCCTCAGGGCTGGATGTATAAAGGGAGGAGATGGTATTACTAGAGACCAGAAACTGGGGCCACCCAGAGAGAAGCTGGAACCACCGTGGGACAGACTAGCTAAAACCATGAGGGAGTCACTGCAACTACTGAAGCATCCCCCACCCCGCCCTTCCCAAGGCGGAGAAGGGGGTGCAGACACTGGCTTCTCCCTTTTCCTCTCTCATCTCTCACCAGGGCTTCCCACTGGCTGATCCACTTCCCACTACCAAAGGCCAGCTGGCAAGGGAGCCCAGGAAACGTGGTTTGCAGGGCTCAGCCTCTGCCATGCAGAGCAGAGCAGAAGGACAGAGAATGGATTTGAGACAAACAGAAAAATTAACCTAGGAAGGGATCAAGTCGTATATGCACGGTCAGGCGATGCCCCTCCCCGAAGTCCCTGTGATCTTTCTAGGCTCCTCTCTTTTCCATGTCCAGCCTGAGCATCACCTCCTTCAAGAAGCCTCCTTCCCAGTAGGGTTGCTGTCTCCCTCCGCTGAGTTCCTCTAGCATGCCCTACCTGCCGCTGTCATAACGTGGACCGCAGTGTGATGCTGCCAGTCACTCCCCAGCTGCCTCAGTGGCCTGTGCCTCCCAAAGCCAGACCCGAGTCTGATTTGTTTCTCTCCAGGGCAGAAAATGGTTTTTGAATGAGTCAGCTCTGAGTAGGATAACATAGGGCAAAGAACCATAGAGTCAGACCAACTGAAGGTCCACATATCCCCGCACCTACCTTTACGTGCTGTGTGACCTTAGCCTGCCTTCCCTGTGAGTCTCAGTTTCCGGGAAGATAACAGTACTCATGGGGAACCTCGAGGAGCAAAAGGGAGAATGTGTGGCAGCGCAGTAAGCTCCTAGGCTCAGGATCACACTGTCTGCAGTCACCCCCAGCTCCGCTCTGAGTTACTTATTTCTCTACTCCTCTGTTTCCTCACCTCTAAATTGGGATGATGTAATACTTCATGTGGTATCCCCGAGGATTAAATGAAACAGTGTGCAGGAAACAGAGCAAGTGCTCCACAAGTGCACCTTGTGTCATATGTATGGCTGGACATTAAATAGGTATGCGCTCAATGATATGTATCCTTCTTTTTTTTTTTTTTTTTCCGAGACAGAGTCTCACTCTGTCGCCCAGGCTAGAGTGCCGTGGCGTCAGCCTGGCTCACAGCAACCTCAAACTCCTGGGCTCAAGCAATCCTCCTGCCTCAGCCTCCCGAATAGCTGGGACTACAGGCATGCACCACCATGCCCGGCTAATTTTTTCTATATATTTTTAGTTGTCCAATTAATTTCTTTCTATTTTTAGTAGGGACAGGGTCTCGCTCTTGCTCAGGCTGGTTTCGAACTCCTGACCTTGAGCGATCCACCCGCCTCGGCCTCCCAGAGTGCTAGGATTACAGGCATGAGCCACTGTGCCCGGCCGATATGTATCCTTCTTGTTCACCACTGGAGCTGCATTACCAAACGTAGCCACTGGCACATAATAGCTGCTCAATCAATCTTTGTTGGGCCATTGAACAAAGACTGATTTATGTTTGAGAACACTGTTCTGCCTATGAGTCAAGTGCTTCTGTGACCTTCCCCTCTGCCCCAGGTACCACAGAGGATGTGCGACTTGTAACACCAGCCCAACCCTGGCACTGAGACAGCCTACACAGGCCCAGGGAGCATCTTTGAGGTGCAGGTGGGTACTTCTGGGCCTGTGGGGAGGGGGCGTGCACAGCAGGAGACAAGGGTCTGGAGCAAAGGACTAGCAAAGGGATCTTTTATTGAGCACCTATTGTGTACCCAATGCTGCACACTTTATTGCATTTTATTCTCACAACAGCCTGCAAAGCATGGCTCATTACCCCCATTTCAGAGGTGATGAAATGGGAGTTCTGGGGTAGGGGGTGAGGAAATTTGCCCAAGGTTGTGCAGAAACTAAGGAGCATGGCTGGATTTGAACTCTGGACTGTGTGGCTCCAGCCCTCCATTCTTTCCACTATACCAGCTGTCTCCTGAGGTCAGAGGAGTGGAAGCTGAGCTCCAAAGCCTTGCAAGAGACCCAGGAGCAAACGCCTAAGTCAGGCACAGGCTGAGTGACAACTTGAGTCCACGACTTTGACAGCTGTGCTGGGGCTGGCCCGGAAGCAAGTAGTGCTGAAGTCAGATGCCCGGGAAGACGAGCTGTGATCGCAAAGACAAGAGATGGCCGGGGGGTGCAGCAGGGCACTGAGGAGGTGCCAAGCCCCAGAGAGAATGTCCTTGGGCCCCGTCTCCAACAGAAAAAGCTCCCTACTTACTTGTTCTGTGACCTTGAGCAAGTCACTCAGCCATCTCAGTTCAGCATTCTCACTTGTCACACAGGGTCACCACGCCTATGGAGTTGTCATGGTATTATAGGAGACAATGCAGGGAGACAGAACTGGGTCTAGTCCAGGCCTCAAATGCTAATTAGTTGTATGATCTGAGGCAAGTCACTTCACCCCTCTGAGCCTCAGTTTCCCCATCTATATAATGGGGATAGTACCTGTCTCACCAGATCACTGTGAAGATGTCATGACTAAAGTGTGGGCTCTGGAGGAGGTTTTCTTGGATTCGAATTTTGCTCCACCACCATGAGTTCTTTTTCTGTGCCTCAGTTTCCTCCACTGTAAAGTGGGAGTGAATATAAGCGCACTTCCCACATGGAGTTGTGATATCAAATGACATAATCAACAGAAAAAAATGTAGAACAGCGTCGGGCACAAGTGAATGCTCTGTCACTGAAATCATTAGCCAGTTCTGGCAGCTAATGGTAGCTAATGCGTCCTGCATGCTGGGCACTGCTTTAAACACTTCACGCTTTGACTAGACTCTCCAGAGCCGTCCTATGAGGTAGGTGATTTACCGCCCCCTTTTCTTTATGAGTAACTGAGTTATTCAGAGGCCTGACCACTTGCCAGAGGTCACACGGTGACCAGTGTGGACAGACCAGGATTTGAGCCCTGCGGACTCAGTCACTCCTTCATCCCTAATAAGGGCTCCAGAAATAGGGGCCATTAGAACGGCTGTGCTCTGTGTGAACGTGTTTTTGGGCCAAAAGAGACGGCCACTATTCGTGTCCAAGTGGAGTGGGCCTTAAGTGAGCCCTAAAAGGTGGGGTGGAGGGGGGCTGAGGAGGGCGCGGGTGGAGGGACCGTCTGCTCAGCTCGTTCGCTTCCAGCAGGGGGCGCCCGCTGCCTCCGCCAGGTCTCCCAGACCCGGACCAGGAAGCCGGGCCGCAGACCTGAGCAGATGTCCATCCGGGCGGACCTTGGGGACCACGCGGAGGGGCAGCAGGGTGACAGTGTTAGCTTGTGCAGAGCCAGGGGCACGCCAAGAGGGGTTTATCTCCCCGTGTTTCCCGGCCGAGCTGCCGGACCGCGTCACGCAGACATTCCAAAAGAGAAAGATGCTGAAGCCCCATCTATCCCTTCCCCCAACCAGAATCTTCTGGATGCAGGCCAGGGATCTGACACTTTTAAATCTTGAAGGAAATAAATGGGATTGAAAATCGACAAACTGGAGTTATCGCTAACGCTTAAAAATGTACTGTTGAGTGGAAAACTAAATCGCCCAATGTACAGAATTTAACGCGTGTGAAGGGGGGGATCCAAGGCAAGAATGCAAATGGAAGTGCACGTGTAGGTGGAGGGTCCACTGTCAGGAGGATGGACCTTGGAAAGAGTCGTGCTTAGGCGCTAGGGGCAGGCTGGAGGCTGTTTGGGCCAGGAGTTCTCTGTCCCTGGTATCCTGGGTGTGGTGTCTGAGAGGCTCACAGGCTCAGGTGTGCACATTCCTTTGGCCCCCTGAATGCCTTGCCCCATTGAGAGGGGCACAGACAGCAGAGGGCCAGAGCCGACCCCTCTAAAGCTCCAGGGTCCGAGGCAGAACTTGCCACAGTCTAAGAGCTACACTGCATAGATTAACGCTTTTTATGTAAAGGATAAAATATGCAAAACAGCATATCGCTTATTGATACAGACAGAAGTAATAAGAACTTTTTAAAATGCATGGGGCTAAAAATATGCATGTCTGAGAACACAAAATTCAGAATGGTGTCACTTCTACGGAGGGAAGAAGGAAGTGGGGTCACAGAATAGTGCACAGGGTTTTTCAAATTGTGCCTGCCATGTCAAATGACTCTAGGTGGTGGGAACTCGGGTGTGCTTCATTATTACCTATACTTTTCCTAGGCCTAAGCTATGCTATTTCTTAGTTAAAATTAATCCAAAAATTAATCCTAAAAAGTAATAAAAAATTAATATATTTCATGGTTAAAAAATTCAAGAAGTATGAAAAGGTGTAAAATCCAGGTATAAATCTCTCTTCCTGTCCTGCAATCTTGGTGTCACTCCTTAATGGAGGTAACTATGGTTATTGGTTCCTTGTGTACCCTCCAGAAATGTTTTAAGAATATGCACACACTGGATCATATAACTGTTATGGACGTTGCTTCACCCTCCCCCAATTTAGTTGTTCTTGTCTTGTGTCTTGAATAGTTTTTCATATGTTACATATAGATAGGTCTCATTTTTCTCTCTTTTTTTTTTCCTTTTTAGTGATGGGGTCTTGCTCTACCACCCATGCTGGAGTGCAGCGGTGCTATCATAGCTCACGGCAGCCTCCAAGTCCTGGGCTCAAACCATTCTCCTGCCTCAGCCTCCCGAGTATAGCATACAGGTGCATGCCACCATGCCTGGCTAATTTTTAAATTTTTTTCCTCCTGATTAAGACAGCTGAAATATTTGAATTTTTTATACAGAAGGGGCCTTGCTATGTTGCCCAGGCTGGTCTCAATCTCCTGGGCTCAAGCGATCCTCTTGCCTCGGCCTCCCAAAATGTTGGGGTTACAGGCATGAGCCACTGCACCCAGCCTCATATATTTTTAAACTGAAATTCACATAACATAAAATTAACCATTTTAAAGTTTACAATTCAGTGATATTAGCATGTTCATAATGTTGTGCAACCACAACCTCTATCTTGTTCCAAAATATTTTTATCACCCCAAAAGAAAACCTCATATCTATTAAGCAACCTATCTCTATTTCCTCCTCCCACCAGGGCCATTTGTTTTATTTTGTTTTTTGTCAATTGGTTTTATATAATCAAACTTATTAATATTTATAATAATGGCTTTGAGATTTTGTATTGTGCATAGGAATGCTTTCCTCACTCTAAGATTATTAAAAAGCAAAGGATGCGCACCGGTGGACCCAGCTACTTGGAAGGCTGAGGTGAGAGGATCTCTTCTGTAAAAAGGATTTTCAAGTTATTATGAACAGTCAGTGAAATCTTAGAACCTGAGCACCGCGGTTGGCGATCACCCTCACTAGAATATGAGTTTCTGGAGGGCAGGGATCTCCATTTGTCCCCATCTGTAACCCCCAGCACAAAGTTAGGTAGAGAGAAAGTATTCAATAAATGTTGGTTAAAGGCAGTTCCTACCCCAAGACTATAAAAGGAAAGCATCTCATATTCTTTTGTAGTCCTTTTAGAGTGTTTTTTCCCCCTTAATTCATCCATCTGGAATTTATTTTGGTGATTGGAATGAGGCAGATACAGCTTTATTTTTTTCCAAGTGGCTAGCCAGTTGAACCAACACTATATTGAATAATCTGTCCTCCCCCTACTGATTTGAAATGCTACCTTTAGCATACACTACATTCCCACATGTACTTGGGTCTATTTCTGGACTCCCTATTCTGTCCTGGTGATCTCTCTGTCTGGGATTCAGTATTTTTTTAAAGCTCCCAGGTGATTCTGATGCAGCCAGTCTGCAGATGGTGCTTATCTATGATGAGATATTTTTGTGGATTCTTGGCAATGAAGAAAAAAAGAAAGAGTATCATAAAGTTAAATTTCACTTTAAGGGCCCATCTTTTATTTTGTGATTAGATGCTTACTCATTAGGATTTTTAAATAAGCTGATGTTGGTAGTAGGTGGTCATTCTGTAATCATTTATTTTTGATACATTTTTAAAAGAGCATAATAGGCATAGAGAAATGTGCACAAATCATAAGTGTACAGTTGGATGAATTTTCACTAACTGATCCCATGTCCCCGGAAGACTCCCTCATGCTCCGCCCAGAAGTGGAGCGATCACTATGTTGACTTATTTTTCTTCCAACTTTTTATTTTGAAAAATTCTCAAACCTTCAGAGAAGTTGTAGGAATTGTACAATGAGCACTGTTATAACCTTCACCTTGATTTGCCAGTTGTTAACGTATTGCCATATTTATTTCTTCTATTTATATTGATACATATATTTTTTCTGAACCACAGGGAAGTTAGTTGCAGACATCCTCACACTGCACCCTTAAAACTCCAAAGAATAAGGGCAGTCTCCTACAGTGCAATTATCCAATATACAACCTATTTTCAAATATCTCCAATTGTTCTACTAACATCCCTTAATGTGGGATAATTTTTTTAAAAAGCCCAGGGCCCAATCAAAAATTTCATATCATTTTTAGTGTCAATGTTTTCTTTCTTTTGGTCATTATTACTCCTTTTAAAATTTCCTGGCAAAATGAAGAGTTGACAACCTTATATCAATTCCCAAATTCTTTTGAAAATGTACTGATTCCTGAAGTCCAAGATCTGGGAGTTGCTGTTCTAGACCAGCAGCACTGTTCAAAAGATCTTTCTGTGACGAGGCAAATATTTATTTCATAACCTATGCTGTTCAATAGGGTCACCACGAGCTGCGTGTGGCTTCTGAGCACTTGAAATGTGGCAAGTGAGACTGGGGAACTGAATTTTTAACTTTAGTTAATTTTAATGAATTTAAATTGAAATAGCCACTTGTGTCTCATGGCCACTGAGTGGGACAGCCTAGGTCTAGATGGATCAGAGGACAAGGCTGGGAGCTCTGGCAGAGCCTGGGTCTGAGATCTCTTTTCCTGAGCCCCCAGCTCGCTCCCTGAGGGGGTGCTGAGTGCTGGAGGGACAGGGAGGGGCTCTAGAGTTAGCACGCCCCCCTACACCTTTTCTGCCCACCTTCCCTGCCTTATTCCTCCCTCAGTGCTCACACGTATTTATTGAGTGCCTGCTGTGTACTAGGCCCGGGAATATGGTCATGAACAAGCCAGACTCTGTCAGAGCAGATTGTCCATGTCTGCAAATATGTTTGTCACACATCAGTCCACCACCTCCTGAGTTCAGGGGCCCAGCCCAGCGCCTGACACTCGGAAGGAGCCTAGGAAAGGTTTGCCACATGCGTGAATGAAGTAGAGGGAGAATCTTTCGGGTTGCATTTGAGAGGACAGGACAGAGGGCACTGTTTGTTGATGGGGAGGACAGGAGAGATGGTGCTGTTTGGTGAGGAAAGTACTGGTCTGATTCAGGAGACTCTTGCCCTGACTTGCTCTGTGTTCTTGGCACGTCCTTTTTCTTCTCTGAGGTTCGTTTGCTTTCCCAGTGGTAAAATGAGGTGGCTGGGCTAGATCAGGTCTCCAGGGCCCCTCAGGGATGGGGGCAGTGGAGATGGGAAACAGAACAGCACCTCCTGTGAATCAGTCTTCTATATTCGGGTTCCCTTGAGATCCAGTTTCCTTTCTTTCTTTCTTTCTTTTCTTTTTTTAAGCAACAGGGTCTCCCTCTGTTGCCCAGGCTGGAGTGCAGTGGCCCTGTCATAGCTCACTGCAACCTCAAACTCCTGGGCCCACAGGATCCTCCTGCCTAAGCTTCCGGAGTAGCTAGGACTACCGGAGCATGCCACCATGCTCAGCTACTTTTTTTTTTTTTTTTTTTTTTTTTTTGCGGAGACAGGGGTCTTACTATGTTGCCCAGGCTGGTGTTGAACTCCTGGCCTCAAGCAATTCTCCTGCCTTGGCCTCCCAAAGTGCTGGGATTACAGGCCTGAGCCACAGTGCCTAGCCCAGATCCAGTTTCTTAAAGGGGTTCTGGGGCATTAGAAGTTAGAGGACCCTGAGGCAGAAGAGACTCCCAGAGTCTGTAAGGTCAGGCTGAGGACAGTCTGAGTGGGGTTCTGGGGAGCTTTGTAGGGGAGAGAGGACCCCAAATTGCCTCACAGACTGCCTCCAAGTCTGCTCTGAGCCCACACCTGCCTGAGGTGTGTTTGCTGGGGCCTTCCTTGCTAAGCGGGTGAGCCAATCCCGCAAGGAAGGAGTGGTGCTTCAGGAGCCAGCCTGACCTTGGGGCAAGAGGGAAGGACAGTGTACTTCTCACCTCTTGCAGGATGTGTGTAACCTGCCCCGCCCCACCAGTGGGTGGCTCGGGCCGAAACTGGACCCCCGCACTTGCCCTGTCCAAGCCTCCTCGGTTTGTGTCTGGGGTGCTATCAATTGCCTTCCGTTTGCCCTTCAGGAAAATGCTATTGCGCTGACAGGTGGGGCCCAGATCGGAGGTTGCTAAACCTGCAAAGTGTTGCTCCTCCTTTTCCACTCGGCAGACTCCTATTCATGCTTCAGATCAGGCTCAGCTGCTGTTCATGTTAAAGCCTCCCCTGATCTCTGACCTGTCTCTCCGTCATGGAATTAATCACCCCCTCTGCCATTACGAACTCTGGAGCCAGAGTGCCTGGGTTTGAATCACCACTCTGCCATTAACTAGCTGTGTGACCTTGGGCAAATTCCTTAACTTCTCTGTGCATCTATTGCTACATCTGGGAAAGGGGGAACTTTACAGCACCCACCTGACTGGGTAGTTGTGAGGATTAAATCAGTTATTACATATAAATACTTAGGACAATGCCTGGCATGTAGTATGAATACAAAGAAAGCTGACTAGCATTACTATTATGTTTATATATTTAAGAAATACCTGCGGAGGCCGGGTGTGGTGGCTCAATGCCTGTAATCCTAACACTTTGGGAGGACGAGGCGGGAGGATTGCTTGAGCTCAGAAGTTCGAGACCAGCCTGAGGAAGAATGAGACCCCGCCTCTAGTATAAAATAGAAAGAAATTAGCCAAAACAACTAAAAAAAAAAAATACAAAAAATTAGCTGGGCACAGTGGCGTGTGCCTGTAGTCCCAGCTACCTGGGAGGCTGAGGCAGGAGGATCACTTGAGCCCAGGAGTTTGAGGTTGCTGTGAGCTAGGCTGACGCCACGGCACTCTAGCCCCGGCAAGAGAGTGAGACTCTGTCTCAAAAAAAAAAAAAAAGAAACACCTGATGACACAGTGAACACAGCAGATGAGGGTCCTGCCCTCTCCATGTTCTCAGGCTGTGGGGAGAGAGAGACATAAACAGGAAATTCACCCTGAATGACGAAAAATTCCTCAATAAGGGAAGTGGTGGGTTGAGGGTGGTCATGGGAGCACGGAAGAGGCCCCCTTCCCAGGTTGGGGTGGTCAGCAGCATTTTCCTGGAAGAAATGACATCTCAGCTGAAATCTAAGAGATGAATAAGATTTAGCCAGGCACGGGGAGGGCGGGCAGGGGAGGCATGGGAAGGGTTTGAAGCAGGGGCGTGGAGAATGCAAAGCTCAGAGGCCAGAGCTCCGCGTGTTCCAAGAACTGAGGCTCGGGGAATGGAGTGTTGAGTGTGGGTGGGTGGGAGCCCTTGGCGCCTACGCCGCTTACTCTCCGTGCGTCTCCTTGTAGTCTCCCTTCCTGGTTTCTGAGCTCCTACGGGACAAAGCTCACATCGCCTTTAATTCCACACACCCAGCACGCCCAGCTGGGCCCTCAGCCAGAGCTCAATCCCCGTTTGCCGAATGGAAATGAGAAAAGAGAACCCCTCTGGGAGCCATCTTGGGCGGTCTTTTCATTTGCTTGTACCTATGCGTTGGGAATTCTTAAAACTCTTGGGTATTCTTAACAGCCAAGTTCATTTGTCTGTTCAGAATTGTCATCTGCCATGAATCCAGACTCCCACGAATGAGATGGTTCCGTCTGGGCCGATCACGTTTCTGGTCCAGTAAGGTGAATCCTGCTCTTGTGAGTCCATCTCTGGGTACCAGCAGTGTCTGAAAACTTTTAGCCTTCAGTGTGCGTGCGGCTAGATCATCTGGGGAAGGTGATGCAGATTTTGATTCAGCAGGTCTGGCTCAAGATCCTGCATTTCTAACAAGCTCCCACGTGGTGCCATTGCTGCAGGTGACTTGCACTTTGAACAGCAAGACTCTAGACAACGTCTCCGTTTTTCCTGGCCCTGATTTCCATGATGATCGCAAAAGCAGGTTGGGATCAGCTTCTGAAGGGCCTTGGATGCCAGGCTAAGGAGTCCAGACTTCATTCTGGAGGCACTAGGGAGCTATAGAAGCTTTCTGAGCACAGTCAGGGAGAGCTGATCAGGAGATGAACCCGGGAGCATGGGCTCCTGGGTGCTGGGGGGTGCTGGGCTGTTGCAGGAACAGGCGAGAGGTGCTAGGGCTGAAACTCAGGCCAGGGCACTGAGAATGTGGAGGGTGTCCTGGGCTGAACTCTGTCCCCACCTGTCCTGTTCACATGTCGAAGTCCTAACTCCCAGCACTTCAGAATGTGACTGTATTTGGAGATAGGGTATTTAAGGAGGTAATCAAGTTAAAAGGAGGTCACTAGAGTGGGCCCTAATCCAATATGACTGGTGTCCTTAAGAAGAGGAAATTAGGACACAGACAGACGCACAGAGGGAAGACCACGTGAAGACACAGGGAGGAGACAGCCGTCTACAAACCAAGGGGAGAGATTTTAGAAGAAACTAACCCTGTCAAAACCTTCTAGCCTCCAGAACTGTAAGAAAATACAATGCTGTGGTTTAAGCCACCCACTCTGTGGTACGTTGTTATGGTGGCCCAAGAAAACTAATAAATACAGA
Source organism: Lepilemur ruficaudatus (assembly GCA_963574885.1). Lineage (NCBI taxonomy): Eukaryota > Metazoa > Chordata > Mammalia > Primates > Lepilemuridae > Lepilemur > Lepilemur ruficaudatus. The sequence continues at coordinate 27,665 of CAUYRT010106185.1, forward strand.
AGGGATGGATTTAAGAGGATTATCCAGGTTGTCAATTATCTGGATGACATGGGAGGGGGACTGTAGGATTACAGAGATGATTTGGAAAGCGGGAAGGCCTGGAAGACAAGAAGCCAAGAATAGAAACAGGAGGCGGGTAGAGCAGGGAGCAGGGCTGGGGAGGAGGGGCTTGGGACCACGGTACATGGGAAGTGACACTAGGCCCTCAGGAGGTGCTACCCAGGAGGCTTTAGGAAATAAGGCTGGTGGTGCTTGGGATCAAAACCAGGGGGTTGAGAAGGAAGAGAATGGTCCTGTGTGAATCAGGGCCCTCGGTTTTAAACAGTCAAAGCTGGCTCGGCCTAAGTTAAGCTGAAAGGACTGTATTGCAAGGGTTTCTGCAGGCTCACGGCAGCGATGTGAAGGCTCCAGGCCAGACTTGGAAAGTGAGCTGGGGCCAAGGGACACTGGTCAGCAGGAAAGTGCTGCAGGGCCCGCCTGTGAGGACTCTCAGGACTGCGGGGCTCCCAGTGCCACCTCCTGCTCATGAGTCAATGCAGCAGTCTCCTGAGAATTGAAGTCCTGGGGGAGCATCCTCTGGCCCAAGCCTCGTCACATGTCTGCATCCTAGGCACCTGGGGGAGGTTTCTAGTGGGAGGTGCCTGCCTCTCCTTCCCCAGAAGATTAAAGGTGGCTGCATGCTCTGCGGTACTCCTTCCGTGGAGAATTGGGCTCTATTTCTCTTCCCTTGAACAGAGGCCGAGCTGTGACTGCTTTGGCGCATAGGATACAGTGGAAGTGACACCATGCCAGCTCCAGGCCCAGACTTTAAGAGAACTGGCAGCTTCTGCCTTGCTCTCTGGGAGCCCTGAGCCACTCTGTAAGAAGACTGACAAGAGAGATCACATGGAGAGGCCCTGAGGTTATAAGGGAGAAGGGCCCAATACAGCCCAGCCTTCCAGATGGCCCTGCCAAGACCCCAGTGTTTTAGAATGTACATGAGATTTTGCTTTTATTCAGGCATGGTGAGGCCAACAGGTCAGGAGATGACTGTCACTGAAAAGACAGTTGGTTACTCACAGTTCCCAGGAGGAGGGGGCACGCCATGCCACACAGGGCACCATGGGGAAGCACCTGCTCAGTCAGGAGGAAGAGGCAGGGAGGGCAAAGCCTGGGCCATGGCCTTTGCTGTGGTTTTGGCAGAAAGGAAGAGGCAAGATAGGGCAGACAAGCTAAGCAGGGTTAGGATTGGCTGGTTTGATCAATTTCATTGGGTTCTGGGCCATAGGGGTGGTCCCTAGCTGTCCAGTACCTGGGTGGGAGGATTTAAGACACAGAGACGGTATCCTGCCTGTAGGAGCTGATACAAGGAGGTGGACGATGGTGGACACAGACTCAGGATTGGTTTGCCTTTCAAGGGGGTGCTCACAGGCAGGTTGTTTGCTATCTCTAGGAATAAACTAATCCTGGGAGGGACAGTTCCTCCCTGAGTCTGCAAGGCCCCAAGATGTGAAAGCATCAGAAAATACAGAAAATAAAAAATGTAATTAATATACCCAGGACTATGAGCGAAACCATCTCGGACCCTCCATTCAGTCTACTCTCTGCCACCAGCTGACTCTGCTCCAGGCCTCATGCAGCAGAGAGGAGCAGTCCTGCTGTGTTCTATCCATATTCCTGACCCGCAGAATGGTGAGATATGGTCACAAGAAATTGTTGCTTTAGAAGCATTAAGTTTTGAGGCCATTTGTCAAGCAGGTATAGATTTCTGGAAACTCCCCTCACCCCCTAATGACTCACCCATTAGCAGATTCCTTCCCAGCCTCAGAAGGGACCTGGGAAATATATTCCATTACTGGTTAAAGACATGACTCCTGTCAACATGTAATGAGCTTTTTACCCCCATTATAAAGATGAAGAAACTGAGGTTCAGGGAGGGAAAGTCATTTACCCACGTCACACAGTTAAAATGCAGGTCTGTCCGATTTCAGCATCCTGCCCCTCCCACTGCATCAGCCGTCTCCTGGTCAGCCTCTCCGTGGAGCCCTCACTGGAGCTGGGAGATATTTATGGGCGGTCTCCAAGTCAGGCCCCTCTGAGGCTGGGAAGGGATCTCCCCCCGCCCCACAGATACTCCACATCTTTTCCAGCATCGCCTCTCATCAGGCCCTGGGAGGCTTCTAGCACATCCCGGCTTCATCCTCGCAGAGCCTGTGACATCTTCCCTTCATCCCAGAGCCCCCAGCTCCAGGTGTATCAAAGCCCCAGCGCTGCGTGAGGTTCAGGTTCAAACACATCTCAGCAGGCTTTGTGAATACATTAGTTTTATTTTCCCCTAACATGCCACAGGGGTGAGGGAAAGGGAGGGGACGCTGGAACTCAACATGCAAATGTATGCAGATCGCATCTAAATGAGGGTGTCGCAGGATTAATGGGAAGAACAGGCAATCAGAGCAGGCCCGGCCCAGCCCGCAGCTCTGGGGCTCTGCAGCGGCGCAGTTGGAAATGGCTCTCTGGGGAGGGTGTCTTGGGCTCTCTTTCAGAGCCTGTTCTTTGAAGCAATGTCTCTGCAGCACAGGGGAAGGAAGAGCTACGGAAATTGGTTCTGGATACTTCCTGGCTAAGTGTTCTCAATTGCTTCAACTTTGTTGGGGGTGGGTGGGGAAGAGGGGGTGGAATCTCTGAACTTCTCTCAGTCATCACAGCCAGCAGTGGCTGTCCCCATCAATGATTTCTAAACCAAGGGAGCTTGCTAACAGCCACTACCAGACCCCACTGATTACTGCATCAGAATCTCTTGAGAATCTTTTTTTTTTTTTTAAAGTCCCCAGCCTGGGGAAACACTGATGCAAACCAGGGGTTCTTTTTTTTTTTTTTTTGAGACAGAGTCTCACTGTGTTGCCTGGGCTAGAAGTGCCGTGGTGTCAGCCTAGCTCACAGCAACCTCAAACTCCTGGGCTCAAGCGATCCTCCTGCCTCAGCCTCCTGAGTAGCTGGGACTACAGGCATGCACCACCATGCCCGGCTAATGTTTTCTATATATTTTAGTTGGCCAATTAATTTCTTTCTATTTTTTTAGTAGAGACGGGGGGCTCGCTCTTGCTCAGGCTGGTCTTGAACTCCTGACCTCCAGCGATCCTCCTGCCTCAGCCTCCCAGAGTGCTAGGATTACAGGCGTGAGCCACCACGCCCGGCCAGGGGTTCTTAATCTGGAGTCTCCTACATGTTCCAGTGGGCCCTGTACAGCAGTCTTATTAGCCCTGGCTGCATATTAGAATCGCTGGGGCTTTAAAAAAAAAGCCCCAGCGCTCAGGCTGCACCCACCTAGACCAATTAAGTCAGAATCTAAAGGGAGAGAGAGGGTGAAACCCAGGCATCAGTAGTCAAAAAACATTCCAGGTGATTCCAACGTGCAGCCAAGTTTGAGAAGCCTTGCTAAACAAGTATTCTGGGAGGACACTTGCTACACTCGGGCTCTGTTTGGGGCTATATTTAGCTCCAGGCCCACCACCCCGCGCAAGCTTCAGGAGATGTTCCTCCCAGGAAGGGGACTATAGTCTGGATTGACGCGCAGCTGTTACGCACTGATACAGCAGGGTCAGTTGTAAAAATATTGCAACTCTTCCCTATCCATTTCTAACAGGTGCTGCTTTGAACTTTACACGTCACCCTCATGTCCCAGCACCACCTGTCCCCAACCTACGCACCAAGACCCCTGCACTAAATCAGTTCTGATTTGTGAGGGCTCCTGAGGTCCCAGTTGTTAAATATTTGAACATCACCCCCAGTTATACTATTGTGGTGAGGAGCACCAGCTTTCTAGTCAGAAAGGCCTGATTTTGGTACTCACAGTGTGACTTCTGACAAGTGGCTTCATCTCTCTGAGCCTCAGTTTCCACATCTGGAAATGGGGTCGAACGCCCTCCCTCTCGGTGTAGGGTGAAGCTGCACTAAAGCAAAAGTGTTGGACTTGAGCAAGCCTTAGAACCACTTGGCTGGCTTGTTAAGACAAAGATTGTTGGGCCCCTCCCTAGAGGTGCTGATTCAGTAGTGCTGGGGTGGGGAGCAGGTGAGAGGATCCAGGTTTCTCCCATCCAAATACTAACCAGGCCCGACCCTGCTTAGCTTCCGAGATCAGATGCGATCAGGTGCGTTCAGGGTGGTATGGCCATAGACAGGATTCAGGTTTCTTACAAGTTCTCAGGGGCTGCAGTTGCTTCTGGTCTTGGGAGTACACTTTGAGAGCCGCTGAACTGGACATATGAGACGTATGAGAAAGCACACCAGGCCAAGAGTAGGGGCTCAACCTGGGCTTGGAAAGCGTCAAAATACTGTCTCTAGCTGCCCTGTGTGCTGTGTGTACTCCCCGCTCTGAGCCATCACGGAATGTGAGGATTAAGACCTCTCCCCACCTCCTCCCCATTGTGAACAGGACCAGATTTAGACCTTTAGGGGTTGTGATCACTGAAAATATGGTGTCTTTCCCCATCTGTCATCCAAAGCAAAACAACAACACTAAACCCTGACGTGACTATATAAGGAAGTCCAACAGAGAACTGGTTTTTCCCATGTTGGCTATTTGGAGGATTTGTTTTTCAAACATCAGAACAATCTTTTAACCGTGTATTTTGGGACTGCACCTGCTTTGCTGGGACCCTAAGCGTATTCTTACCTGCCAGTGGGCAGTCCAGTGCCAAAGGCGCTGGCCCCAGGCCCACCCTCTCCCTCTCCATTTCAGCATCTCTGCTTCCACAGGGCTGGCCCTTCTTGTAGACAGGAACCTCTCACCTTAAATAAAATTCAACTTGACTGTTCTCTGCCCCTTGCGGCTACTTCACTTTTATTTTCCTTTTTTACACCGCCCCCCACTTTTTTTTCTACAAAGCCCAGCCAAATACCTCACAGCTGTTCCCTCTGTTGGGCCCCAGGCTTAACTCCTCCAGCTGGGCTCCTAGGCAGCCACTCCTCCCTGCCCCCAGACCTCTTTCCCACTAACTTCCTTCTTGCCAGAGCCAGTGATCTGATCTTAGCACGGGATTTGGAGTCAGAAGGTCCAGGCTGGAGCTCTGTCACTAGCTGTGTGACAGTGAGCAACTTAAAGCACTTCTCTGGGCCATCACCTTGAAAATGGTTTGCGACCTCTGCCTCCCATGAATTCCAAGGGGTTCTGAAAGCTCCGATTCAGATAGGCTGTTGAGAGGATCCCCATATGGTGCAGATCAGATGTGACTGTGCATGACCACACTGGATGAAGTCAAGTGCCCCTCACATGCATTGACTAGAATCTTCACAGACCTAGGCGGCTGGGGACACACGCAGAACCTGTGGTAGAAAGATCAGGGTGCTGGTGTCAGATCTGGGTTGAGTCCTGGGTCTGCCTCTCGCTAGGAGTGTGGACTTGGGCAAGCCCCTGAGCCTCAGTTTCCTCACCAGTAAAATGGGATCATGAATGCTAAGTTGCAAAGTGAAGGTGAGAGCCCTGGAGTAATGGAATCATAATAGCTAAGTGGTGTTTTTCTGTGTACCTACTATGTGCCAAGCACTGTGCTGAAAACTTGCAAAGCATAATCTCATTTCATCCCCACTACAACCTTTTGAAGTGAGGACTGTTCTTTTCCCTCCTTGTAGATGAGGAAATGGAGGCAGAAAAGAGGCAAGATGATCTGCCTAAAGTCACATATCCACTAAATGGTAGGAAGTGGAATTTGAACCCAGGAGGTCTGATTCTAGTTTATGCTCTGTGACTTCCCTACCAAAGGTGCTCAATACAGATAAGCGGGAGGCATGACTTAGTATTAACAGGGACTCTTAAGAGTCAGCATGGGAATTGCCACCACCCTGGGGCGAGGGATGGTTGGTGTGTTTTGTGGGTGGGGGGTGGGTACTTGGGTGATGCTCTCCCCTGGGGCCATGTCTTGCTGTGCACACACCTTTCTGCTTCATCCCAGACTCAAGCGTCTCCTCCACATCCTGCCAGGGCTTCCTTGGCCTGCGGCCCTCCCCTCTCCAGCCGGTTTGGGAGGAACAGGCTTGGAGTTCCCCCATCCAAATAGAGGGAGAGATTCCTCATCTTGTGAGGCTGACCCTGGTCTGGGGGCCTGGAGTTACTATTAATAATAGCGGCCTGCAGGGCTGTGTCATCCACCTGGTGACTCAGGGCTCCAGAGTCAGCCCCCTCCCCATCCTGATAGAACCATTACTGCAGTGAGGGGCTTAGAGTCCAAGCTATGAATCTGGTCAGGGTTGGGGGGGGCCCACCTGGGGTTATAGCCTCCTCTCCCAGGGCCTTGGCTAAACTCTGTGTGGTATTGGAAGGAGGGGCTGGGGGAAGTGGGGAAGGGGATGTGGTAACCACAACCACTTCCTGACATTGCTGTGTTGAAAGCCAAGCTCTCTCCTAGTTCCCCTTGATGGGGGTGGGGAGCAAGGGGGCTAAAGGAGGAAGTTGGGAGGGGCAAGAAAAGGAGCATTCTTGCTTGGATTGACTCCAGGAATCAGGCTCTGGGGTTCCTGGCTGGACACTGTCTCCCTGCTTTCCAGCTCAGAAAAACAGCTGGCTATCCTGAAGGTGGTCATAATTAGAGCAGCAGCAAGCACTTATTACCATGTGCCAGCTACTGTATATCTGCTAACTCTTTAACTATTGCAACGACCCCATCAAGGAAGCACTATGATCACCCTCGTTTTACAGATGGGTATACCAAGGCACTGATGTGTCAATTGCTTAGGTCACACAGCAAGTCGGTGGCAGAGCTGAGATTTGAACTTAGGCAGCCTGGCTCTAGAGTGCAGGCTCATACCCACCACTCCCTATTGCCCCCTACACTCTGTCCCTGGCTTGTTCTGTGAGCACTCTGGGCCTCAGTTTCCTCATCTGCACAATAGGGGTAATGGGAATAGCTAAGTCGACCTCACTTTAGTGATGCTTGTCTCCCTGGTAATTAATTCCTCATTCTGTCTCTCCCCTGCTGGACTGTCAGTTCCATAGAGACTGGGATGAAGCCTCTCTTGGTCACTACTGTACTCCCAGTTCTTAGCACAATGCCTGGCCCATAAAAACTCAACAGATATTTGTTGAGAAAATGGTTTTTAAAGGTTTGAAGATCATCATCAATGGTTTGAATACCTGATAAAAACTTGGGATCCTTTACATAGAAAAATCAACATATACCAGTGGTTCTCAACTGGGGGTGAGTCTGCCCCTCCCACTCCCCCAGGGTACATTTGGCAATGTCTGGTAACATTTCTGGTTGTCACAACCAGCAGGGGGAGGTGCTCCTGGCATTTGGTGGGTAGAGGTCAGGGATGCGGCTAAACCTTGCACAACACACAGGACAGCCCCTCAAAACAAAGAATTACCTGGCCCCAAACACCCAAAGTTCCAAGTTTGAGAAATGTGATATATATACATAGATATGACATATTCGGTATCATTGATGGCAAGTTAGGGGTGGCTCATGGATTCTCATAAAGCCCATGTCTCCCCTGGATTGGAGCATCTCTTCCTCTGTCTCCCTCTCTAAAATCACATTGCTCTATGACCCACACTCCCAAGTCTAGAATAGAGTTCTCTCCTGGGTCCCTTGTCCTAGCCTCTGATTCCCCAAAGGCCTGGGCCTCCTCTCTTCTCTTCAGTGGGTAGCAGCAAATTGGAGGAGAAAGTTTCAAGTCCTCCCACCCTCACACCACCCTATGTCATCCACCTACCCCTCCTCTATACCCTGGTCATCTCAGTTTCCTGTACATGGTAATACAGATGAAAGGCTTCAGAACCAGGCAGCTCTAGGCTTGAGTCCTGGTTCTGTGTATTAACTCCCTGTGTGATCATGGGCAAGTTCATTAACTGCTCTGAGCTTGTTTCCTCCTCTGAAAATGGGAGGGGTACTCACTAAACCTACCTCATAGATGGTAAGGATGAAATGAGAGGCTTACAGAGAGCTTATCACAGTGGTGGACACAGTAAATCTCAAAAAAATGCATTATTATTATGGCGCAGAGGGAAGTGACTGGTCCAAGGTCACATAGCTGGGAAATGGCAGAGCAGGGACTGAAATCCAGGACTGTATGAATCCAGAGGAGATGTTCAGTAATTAGTGAACTTTAGAGCTTCACTATTTCTATAAAGGAAGTCAATCGTCTCCATCTCACAAACTCATTTATTAGATAAGCATAGAAAGTGTCTGCTATGTAGTAGGCCCTTTAAATATAGCTTATTGGGCCAGGCATGGTGGATCACACCTGTAATCCCAGCACTTTGGGAGGCAAGAGGATCACTTGAGGTCAGGAGTTCACAACCAGCTTGAGCGACATAGTGAGACCTCATTTCTACAAAAGTAAAAAAAAAATTAGCCAGGTGGGGTGGTGCATGCTTGTAATCCCAGCTAGATGAGAGGCTGAGGTGGGAGGATGCTTGAACCCAGAAGTTTGGGGCTGCAGTGAGCTATCATTGTGCCACTGCACTCAAGCCTGGGTGACACAGTGAGACCCTGCCTCTAAATAAATAAATGAACAAATAAATAAATAAAATACAGCTTGTTGAATTGTTATCATTGATCTTCCCAAATAAGGCTTTGAAGAAGGTAAATATAGACCTGCCCCACACTGGCTGGCTAGGAGGAAGGGAAGGAGGGAGGCTGTGAATTAGGGCTTAAGTGTGATGACTGGGGATGCGGCTTTCGCTGCATGGAGCAGGGCTGGAGAACTGAAAGGGCTCCCAGAGATCCTTTCCCCCTCACCTCGCCCCAATTTGCAGTTGAAGAATCCAACACCTAGAAAGGGGAAGGCATTTACTCCAGGGTACACTGAGGCTTGGAGCCCAAGACCCTGGTCTCCTGATTCCAACTTGGAATGATGATCTTTCAATTGATAATTAAAAGCAATCACTGCCGTCCATTGAGGACTTACAACATCCATGATACTAAGTATTTCATGTGTTTGATCTCATTTTATCATCATATCAATTTAGGGGCAAAGGGCCCTTTTTCACAGCTGAGGAAACAAATTCAGAGTGGTAGGACATTTGCCTGAGGGCCTGAAGGAAGAGGGTGAAGCCTTGTCTGCTGGTTTCCAGATGCCGCAGACTCTCCCCATTACTACCCTGAAGATTCAGCCTGTCCAAGACAGGGGGTGGCCCCGGTGGAATTCCCCAATTCCTGCCTAGGGAGCCCACTCCTTCCGCCCCCAGATGGAGCAGGGAGAGGAAGCTGAGTCAAGGAAGGCTCTGGGGGAGGGGAAAAGAGGACAGAGCCTGCAGTGTGGGGGTGGGGAGGGGTCGCTAGATTCAGAAAGAGGTCTCAGGGGGTCTTCCACTGCTTTCCCTTGGCTGACCACTTGGGGCTCTGAGATTGAGGGCTGGGGGAGTCCTCCAGCTCACCCCTGTCCCTCCCTCTCATACAGTTCCCACAAGCTCTGCAGTTTGCAAAACCCAACCCCTCCCTTGAGGGCCTGTGGTTTCCTGCGGGTCTGGGGGTCCTGCCTGACTTGGCAGTGGAGACTGTGGCAGTGGGGAGAGGAGAAGGTGGTGTAAGCCCTTTCTTTGACTTCTCATGCTGGGGCTGCCCAACACACACACACACACACACACACACACACACACACACACACCATCCCCTGAGTCAGCACCCGCCTGGCGGGGAGGGGTGGGGTCACAGTTACTAGCGCCTCCTTAAAGCCCCCACAAGGGCAGCTGTAGCCAGACACTGCAACCCTCACCATGAGTCCCTGGCAGCCCCTGGTCCTGGCCTTCCTGGTGCTGAGCTGCTGCTCTGCAGCCCCCCGACAACACCAGCCCACCGTTGTGGTCTTCCCCAGTGACCTGAGAAGCAATCTGACTGACAGGCAGCTGGCAGAGGTAGGCAAACTCCCCAGTCTAGAGTTGGGCAGGGCTGGCTGAGAAGGTATTCAATGTCCCAGAGAGGGCATGGGGTCTCAGAGGACATGCTTTAGGGGTGTGTTGGCAGTGATGGGCATATGTGGAGACTAGAGGCGTCCAGGGTTAGACCTGGGGTTCTGTGGAGGCCTTGGGCAGTGACGGCCAGGAATGGGCAATGGGGGATTCTTAGGTGGGAAATGGCATGAGTTGGGGAGGCATTGGAGGGTCCTGGGGTGGTCATGGATTGGGGGTGAACAGGGGGTAAACCCTGGGAAGCTGTGGGGTAGGCAAGGGTGGGAAGAGGCATCCAAGGGTGGGAAGGAGTGAGGATGTCTAAGGGAAGGGAGATCCTTTGGGTGGGCAGAAAGCTCTGGTGTTTGGGTTTAATGCTGTGTTGCTAGTCCGTGAGTGCCTGGAGGGGTGAAGTCCTGGCTCCGTAGGGCAGAGAAAGGGGGTCAGGGTTCTAGGATGTCTCTGCCCCTCCATCCACAGGAATACTTGTACCGTTATGGTTACACTCGTGTGGCTGAGATGCGCGGAGAAACGCTGTCCTTGAGGTCCTCGCTGCTACTGCTCCAGAAGCACCTGTCCCTGCCCGAGACCGGTGAGCTGGACAGCACCACCCTGGAGGCCATGCGTACCCCACGCTGCGGAGTCCCAGATGTGGGTAGATTTCAAACCTTCGAGGGCGACCTCAAGTGGCACCACCACAACATCACATACTGGTGAGTGGCTGGGTCCCGTGGGGGCGGCGAGATGGGGCGAGGAGGCTGGTCCTGGTATGCGTGACAGTAAAAGGGTCCCCAGGTTTCACTACTTCATGTGGAATCTGGGGGGAGTTGCTCCACCTCTGAGCCTCACTTTCCCCGTCGGGGAAATGGACTTCGGAATCCAAGTCCTCCTGCTGGGGCCGTTGAGAGGGTCTAAAGAGAAAAAGTGCTCCTGAAAGCGCTTTATAGATGGAAGCGTGGATCGCAGCAGGGAGCAAGCATCGTGTATGCTGAAGTCTCTGAGACTTGGGGTGTTCCTGCTGCCCTGCTTCGACCTCTCACTTCTGACCTCTTTCCTTCCTCTTTCCCCCCACAGGATCCAAAACTACTCGGAAGACTTGCCGCGAAGTGTGATCGACGAGGCCTTTGCCCGCGCCTTCGCGGTGTGGAGCGCGGTAACACCGCTCACCTTCACTCGCGTGTACGGCCGGGACGCCGACATCGTCATCCAGTTTGGCGTGGACGGTGAGAACGCGCGCGAAGGGGAAAGCCAGGAGTCCTGGCCGGGGTCAGGGGTGGGAGGAAGGACCACGGAGAGTGTGGAGGAGGCTTTCTCTTGTCTGCCCCAGCAGCCCTGGCGGCCGCTCGCCATAAGGTCCCCCTCCTGCCGGTCCGGGCACGGCGCCAGGGCGCAAGGATTGGAGAGCTTCGCGCAGGCGGGATTTCAGCGCGCCGTCAGTTGGCGCCCTTGAGCAGCGCACAATCCGCGCAACAATACTCGGCTAACTCCCTTCCTTTCCACCTGCTTCTTCAGAGCACGGAGACGGGTATCCCTTTGACGGGAAGGACGGGCTCCTGGCACACGCCTTTCCTCCTGGCCCAGGCATTCAGGGAGATGCCCACTTCGACGATGCAGAGTTGTGGTCGCTGGGCAAGGGCGTTGGTGAGATCCTGAGCCACCCCGAGTCCCCGGATTCCCTTTTCTTTTTACACCCATCACCAGCTGCCCTGACCCTGTTCCCCGTCCTCCTGCAGTGGTTCCGACCTACTATGGAAACGCAGATGGCGCCCCCTGCCACTTCCCCTTCACCTTCGAGGGCCGCTCCTACTCCGCCTGCACCACGGACGGCCGCTCAGATGACACTCCCTGGTGCAGTACCACTGCCAACTATGACACCGACCGCAAGTTTGGCTTCTGTCCCAGCGAGAGTGAGTGTGGGGGCGCGGCAAGGGATGGGGGGCTCCCCCACCCTTCATGGTCCAGAACCCTGGGTTCTAATCCCAGTTCTGCCTCTAGAGTTGTGTGGCCTGAAATTCACTCCCCCTCACTCTGGGCCCAGTTTTCCCATCCCTGAAGTGAGGAGAGGAGGGATGAACTGCAGATGGTCCGTGAGTTAAAGGAGGGGTCGCACTTGGGGATAATAAGGTGGGTCTCCCCAGGACTCTACACCCAGGACGGTAATGCGGACGGGAAACCCTGCCAGTTTCCGTTTATCTTCGAGGGCAAATCCTACTCTGCCTGCACCACGGACGGTCGCTCCGACGGCTACCGATGGTGCGGCACCACCGGCAATTATGACCAGGACAAGCTCTACGGCTTCTGTCCGACCCGAGGTACCTCCGCCCCGCCTACCAGATTAAGCCCCGCCCTCTCATCCCGCATTGGTCCCCGAAACGTGGCTCTTCCGCCCATCAGTTTGACTCTCCACTGTTATTGGTCCTTAGGACCGCCGGGACTCCGCCCACCTTCTCCACCCGCCCCCCGTCCCCGACTTCCAATTGCCCTCGCCCCATCCACCAAGGATGCTCAGCCCACTGTCTCTTCCTTGGTCTGTTGTCCCAGGCCCCGCCCCCTAGTTTGGCCTCGCCCCGGCCGTGCTCCACAGCGCCCCCTAGGCTTCTAAAGTAGGTCACAAAGATTCTCCAGCTCCTAGTTTGGCCCACCCTGGCTCCTCATGGGACCCATACACCCCGCTCACCCAAGGCCCTGGGTCTCCCCAGCCGACTCCACCGTGATCGGGGGCAACGCGGCCGGGGAGCTGTGCGTCTTTCCCTTCGTCTTCCTGGGCAAGCAGTACTCGACCTGTACCAGCGAGGGCCGCAGCGATGGGCGCCTCTGGTGCGCCACCACCTCGAACTTTGACAGCGACAGGAAGTGGGGCTTCTGCCCAGACCAAGGTGGGCCGGGTTCCGAGGCTATAATGCTGGGGGCTGCGGTCCCGGCAGTGGTGATGATGGGGTGGCCAGCCTCCAGGATCGGGGCTCGACCTGGCGCTCAAGTCTCTGGCTTCCTTTTCCCTCCAGGATACAGCCTGTTCCTCGTGGCGGCGCACGAGTTCGGCCACGCACTGGGCTTAGATCACACGTCAGTGCCAGAGGCACTCATGTACCCCATGTACCGCTTTACCGAGGAGCCCCCCTTGCATGCAGACGACGTGAAAGGCATCCAGCATCTCTATGGTGAGGCGCTGGGGCAAGGATGAACGGAGGACAGGGAAGGGCATGGCTCTGTCATAGTACCCGAGAATGCAGGGCGGGTGTCCCGGGGTTTCAGGAGAGTTGGGACCCGATCCGAATGCGCTGCCTGGTCAGTGCTTAGAGATGGTGATAAAGAACCCAGCCTCTAGAGAGACAGGCATGGGTTCAAAAGCCAGGCTAGCCCCTTCCAAATCACAAGCGGCCTGCCTGTGGTTGGGGAAGCGGGCTCCAACATCTGGAGTGAGGAAGACAGTGTGTGCTAGAGAGGGCTCACCGATAGACTTTGAGCAGCACGTGTTCTATGCGCAGAGATACGCGGGAACAGGGAGTGTCTCATCCCGTGTCTCTTTAGGTCCTCGCCCTGAACCTGACCCACAGCCTCCAGCCACCACCACATCTGAACCGCAGCCCACCGCCCCCGCGACGGTCTGCCCCACCGGACCCCCTACTACCCGCCCCTCGGAGCGCCCCACATCCGGCCCCACAGGCCCCCCCTCCGCTGGCCCCACGGGCCGCCCTACCGCCGGCCCTACTGCGGCCCCTACTGTGTCTTTGGATCCCGCAGACGATGCCTGCAACGTGAACATCTTCGACGCCATCGCGGAAATAGGGAACCGGCTGCATTTCTTCAAGGATGGGTGAGGGGGCAGGGATGTGTGGATGGGGGCGCTTAGAGGAGGAGTCCCTCCTGTCCCTCCCCGCCCACTGGCCGTCGGTTCAAGGTCAGCGCCGGGTTTTTCCCTCCTCCGTCCTCAGGAGGTACTGGCGATTCTCTGAGAGCAGGGGGCGCCGGCTGCAGGGCCCCTTCCGTATTGCCGACACGTGGCCCGCGCTGCCCCGGAAGCTGGACTCTGCCTTCGAGGAGCCGCTCAGCAAGAAGGTTTTCTTCTTCTCTGGTGAGTTTCCTCCCTTCTTCCTCCACTGCCCCCTTAATCCCCACCGGTACAGACCAACGAAAATTTAGAAACCATCGTGTGCGTATTAGAAAAAGGCGCCCCCTGGCGGATGCACTTTCGTACATTTATTGGGGGCCGAATTCCAGTTCCCCTCCTCTCCGCGCCCTTGCACAACCATCCCCAGCGGCTCTGTCCCTTGGGTACAGACTGCTGGCACGATGGTCCAGGAAGGGCCTCGCTGGGATCTTTCTCCTCATATTCAAGGGGAATGTGTGCCACCTCCGCTCCCCCAGACTGACGTGACCCTTCTCCCCTGCACAGGGCGCCAAGTGTGGGTGTACACAGGCACCTCGGTGCTGGGCCCTAGGCGTCTGGACAAGCTGGGCCTGGGCTCGGAGGTGACCCACGTCACCGGGGCCCTCCCGCGCGGCGGGGGTAAGGTGCTACTGTTCAGCGGGGAGCACTTCTGGAGGTGAGAGCCACCGCGGCCACCGGCAGGGGGAGCCCGGGCGCCATCACCGGCCCGCAGGCTCAGCACCTGTCTCCTCGCCTCCTCCCTGCAGGTTCGACGTAAAGACGCAGACGGTGGATAGCAGGAGCGCCACGCTGGTGGACCAGATGTTCCCCGGGGTGCCTTTGAATACTCACGACATCTTCCAGTACCAAGGTGAGGGCTGAGGACGCGGGCACGGGGAGGTCCCTTCATGAGACACCATGCTAGGCTCCCCTGCCCTAGTGATTGGTCAAATTCTGAACAAGAATGAAAGAGCCTTTGAAAAATGTGGCAAATGCTCCAGCACAGATAAGATCGCTGTAGATGCAGAGACCTTTTCTAGGTCATACAGGGAGTCAAGGGCACAGCCAGGACTAGGAACCAGATTTCCTGCCTCCCCGGCTGGAAGCTCGGACACTCGTCCTTTATCAGACACTAGTCATCAAGTGCTTATAATGTGTCAGGCACGGTGCTGCCACTGGGGATACAGGGAGCGATAAGACGATTCATAGTTGTGTGTCTTTGGGCAAGTCACTGCTGCTCTTGGAGCCTCAGTTTCCCTGTGTGTAAAATGGGGATGATAGATGGAATTATACTTGCTTTCTGTTTCTCACCACTCATATCCAACCAGTTGACAAGGTCTGTTAACTCTATCACCACACTCTTTTTTTGAATCCGTCATTTTTTTGGCCATCTCCTTTGCAAACACCCCAGTCCAAACCATACTGGTTGTTCTATACCTTTAACATATTCCCCAGGATTAGGGAGAGGGTAGGAGTGGAGGATAATGGTCTTGGGAGTGACCTCAGATCTGTTCCAAGATCAAAGAAACTAACATTATCTGCCCCCAGCCCCCTTTCATGTTCTCATCTCCTGTGCTACTCCTGTCATTTATCCCGCTCCACCCACACTGGCTGCTCTTTGAACAGATCAAGGTCATTCCTGGCTTAGGGCTTTTGCGCCAGTTGTTCCCTCTGTCTGGAAGGCTTTCCTCCCTGATTTTCACCGGGCTGCCTTCCTCTCATCCTTCAGGGCTCAGTATTAATGCCGCCCTTTCAGAGAGGCCTTCTCGGACCCTCATTATCTATTCACTCACTTGTTATTTCCTCCATAGCTTTCTACATTTTCAAAACCAATCTCGTTTATTAAAGGTTCTTGCTTGTTAATTGTCTGTTTTGCCTTACTGGAGTGTAATCATCAAAAGGATTGAGATCGTGCCTGTATTTTTTTCTGCTTTATCCCCAGTGCCTTGAAAAAAGCACATAGTAGGTGCTCTATCAATACTTCTTGAATGGATGGATGGATTTCTCAATGAATGAGTGGTGAATGAACTGTTCTGAGCATTAAGATAGGTCATCCATTCATTTGTTAGTCTATTCACAAAATGTGTATGGAGTAACTACTGTGTGCCAGGCTCTGTGCCAGTGCTTTGGGCATTGAAGTCTGTGCCCTCCAGCATCTCATATGCTGTGAAAACCTTGGAAAGTTCTAGAAAGGGCAGGAGGGATGATTATCAAGATCTTGTTCCTATTTCTGTATATGTATGTGGGAGAATTGGAATGACCCCTCTCATGCCTGCCTGTCCTCTGCAGAGAAAGCCTACTTCTGCCAGGATCGCTTCTACTGGCGTGTGAGTTCCCGGAATGAGGTGAATCAGGTGGACCTTGTGGGCTACGTGACCTATGACATCCTGCAGTGCCCCGAATACTAGGGTTTCCATCCTGCTTCAGCAGTGCAATACGGGTCTCTACCAAGAACATTCCCAATGGGGAAGGAGCCAGTTTGCTGGATACAAACTGGTATTCCATTCTGGAGGTCAGAGAGGAGTGGAGGTGGGCTGGGCCCTCTCTTCCCACCTTCCTTTTTTGTTGGAATGTTTCTAATAAACTTGGATTCTCTAACATTTAGGAGCAGATTTCATTTATGCATGCACGCACATATGTATTTAACTGACAGAGTGCTTACTATGTGGCCAGGCAGTGTTCTAGGCACTTCATAAATATTGACATATTCAATCCTTCCTGTTAGGAAGGTATGATGTGATTATTTCTATTTTATGGTTGAGAAAACAATCAATATATTTATTCACTCATCAAACATTTATTGAGCCCCTATATGGAACAAGGCCCAGTGCTGTGCACTGGGGATAGAGAGATGAATTGGACTATGTTCCTGTACTTAAGGGCCTCTTAGTGGTCCTCAAACTTTATAGCACATAAGAGTGTCCTCGGAGCTTGTGTAAAGTACAGACTCCAGGCTCCACCTGCAGAGATTCCAACTCATTTACAAGGGTAATTCTGTGGCTGTTAGGAGTGGGATCATGCTTGGGGAGTGTGAAATGTGTGATCCTTTATTCTAGAATAATGGTGTGTGTGTGTGTGTATGTGATTCTGTATGTTGTAGTTGAGGTCAGGGAATGTTTCCTAGCCAACATGACATCTGAACTGAAACTGAATCAGGATCTTCTTCCTGTGTAAATGGGACAGTCTTCCTTAGAGGGTAAATTACCAAGAACCATTAAACCTAAATATATATCTACTTGCTCTAATATAATAAACATACAGACAAATGCACCTATCATAAGTGTACATCTTAACAAGTTTTCACAGACTGAACACAGTTGCATAACCAGCACCTAGATCAAGAAACAAAACATTACCAGCACCCTAGAAGCCCCCTTGCAATCACCACCTCTTCTCCACAAGAGTTACCACTATGTTACTTTTTTTTTTTGGTAGAGACAGAATCTCATTACATTGCCCAGGCTAGTCTCAAACACCTCAAGCAATCCTCCATCTTCGGCCTTCCAAAGTGCTGGGATTACAGGCATGAGCTACCTCCCCTGGCCTCCATTTTACTGTTGATGGGCATTTGGGTAGTTCCCAATTTGGGGCTACTATGAACAGTGCCCCTGTGAACATTCTTGTAAATGCCTTTTGGTGAACATGGGCAGCCATTTCTTTTGGGTATATACCCAGGAGTAAAATCGCTGGTTGAAGGAAGTGTGCATGTTCAGCTTTAGTAGATATGACCAAATCGTTTTCCAACTGGTTTTGCCTGCCTCTCTACCCTCCCATGTTCAGTGTATGGGAGTTTCCAGGATTTCTTGACTACACTCTTACTGTCACATGCCACATCAAATCCATCAGCAGGTCCTGATGGTTCCACTTCCAAAACTTATCTGGAATCAGATGACTGCCACCACTTTGGCTATCATCACTTCCCACTTGGGGGTCTGCAGGAGCCTCCTTTAAAATTAAGACTCCCAGCTGCCATGCCTGCCTTTCTTTAGTCAAGCCTTCACCCAGCAGTCACAGTGATCCTGTTAAAATATAGATCAGATCACATCATTCCCCCTGCTCACAAACTTCCAATGGCATCTCTTGTGGATTAGAAAAGATCCAGGCTCCTCCCAAAGCCTTCAAAAGACCACATAATCTGCCCTTCCCTCCTCCCTCATCTCCTGTTCCTCTTCTCTTCTCCACTCACTCTGTCCCAGGCACAATGCCCTGGCCCAGGACCTTCTCACCCCAGGGCCTCTGCACTTGCCATTTCTTTTGCCAGAGAACTCTTCCCCCAGATCTTTGCATAGCTGGCTCTTCTCATCATGGAGGTCTCAGTTCAAATATCACATCTTCTAGGAGGACTTCTCAGACCGCCCCCCAATGCAGTCCTTTCTCCCATAATCCCATGACCCTATTTTTTCTTCTTAACATAGAACACAATCTCAAATTGTCTTATCTATGCGTTTGCTCACTTATAATCTTATTTCCCTCTCTCCTCATTAGAATTTAAGCCCCATGCGGGCAGAAAGCCAGTCGATCTCATTCACTGATGTATCCACAGCACCCCTGTGCTTAGCACCATTGCCTGCAACACAAGAGTGCTATCAACATGTGCTGAATGAATGAACGAGTGAATGAGCCCCAGGTGTTTAGGCCACCCCAGCAGAGGTGGGCCCAGGCTCGAGGAGCCACACACTGGGGCCCCCGTTGTAGGGACGACTCTCAGCTGCGGGTGGTCTCCTCAGGCCCTTCGGGTGGCATTGAGAGCCTAGGGCCTCCGAAGGAAGAGGCCAGATCCAAGGAACCTCTCCACAGCGGGCACTAGGACCCTGCGCGGCGCCGCGTCTGGCGGGGGGCGGCGGGCGGGCGGGCGGGGGTGGGGGGAATCCGCTCTTTCTCCCTCCTGGAGCCCGGCTGCGGCCACTTGTGCGATCCGGGCACACACCGCGGCCGCCTGGCCCCTTTCCGCGCCATGAGCCGCAGGTTCACCGTCACCTCGCTGCCCCCCGCAGGGCCCGCCCGAACTCCCGACCCGAAGTCCCGCCGGCATTCGGACCCCCGCCGCCTCGCGGGGGAAGACGTCAAAGGTAGAGGCCGCAGGGGGCGGGGCCTGCCGGAGGGGGCGGGACGAGAGAAGGGGCGGGACCAACGGAGGGCGGGCCTTGTGCTGGAAGGGGAGGGGCCAGGACTTGGGCTGAGGGGTCCCAGCCCAAGGGCAAAGAGAGGAGAGGGGCCGGGACCTAGGAAGCAAGGACCCGGCCCACCGGAACGGAAAGCGTGAAGGGGGAGGGACCAGACTCGCGGTGGGCGGGGCCGCAAGGAAGAGGTGGGGCCAGGGGCAGAGTTGGGACCCGAGCTGAAGGGGGCGGATCTTGTGATGACGGGGCAGGGGTCCAGGCGGGGACTGGGCTGAAGGGCACTGAAGGGGCCGGGGCATCTCGAGTAGGGAGCGGGAGCCGAGGAGGGGAGGCGGAACTAGGGGGCGGGAAGGCTGTGCAATAAAGGGGTGGGTCCAGAGCCAAGAGCAGGGGGCGGGACTAGGTCGGGTTGGGAGAAGGAAAGGGCGGGACAAGTGGGGAAGGGGTTGAGCAAGAGGGTGGGAGTGGGGCCGGGGTGGGGGTGGGATCGAGGGCGGGAGGAAAAACGAGTCAGGGTTGCTGAGGCAGGTGCGGAGTCAACGGGTCATTGGTGCCTGGCGGATGCTCCAGTCCTTTGCCTCTCTGGACAGCGCCCGGGGATCCGGCAACGAGACTGGGAACAGGGAAGTTAGCGTGGATCCTGGGCTGTCAGACCAGGGAGGATCCCGTGGAGACTCCAATCCCGACCCTCAGGAACCCGCTTAGCTCACTCTCTGCTCCAGCTCCGGAAGGGTTGGGAGGAGCCGGCTCAGGCGGGGTTGGGGGCGTCTTCCTCGCGGGCCCAGTGCAGTGGTCTTGTCATGGACGTTCCACGCTGGGTACAGACGGGGGGCGGGCAGGATCCCTCTGGCCTTCGGTGGAGAAGTAGCATCCTGGGTGCATACACGGTCTCCTCGGCAGGGGGCACTTGTCAGGGGTCCTCTCCCTAGCTCTGAGCCCCTCCAGTCTGGAAGGAACGAGACGAATCGGCTTGGAGTGGCCCCGGCGCCGGGAGGAGGTGGAGGAGCCTCCCCGGGCCGCCAGGGGCCGCTGCTGAGCCGCAGGTGAGCTCGCCCAGGTCGACGCAAACGCAAGCACCGAGAACCCTAGTTAGGGGTTTCTTTGGCGAACCTCCTCATTGCACAGATGACCGAACTGAGACCTAGACGTCCGCAGGGCTCCAGCCTTTTGAACCGGCCGCCTCCTGGACGTGGCCACTTGGATTTTTTTGGCTCCTTCTGCTCTGTCTTTGCCATAATCTGTCTGTTCCTTTTCTCATTTTCATGAATGGCCTTACCAGCCTCCCAGATTGTAAAGTCAGAAATTCCAGAGCTATTCTCAGCCCCTTCTTTTCCCTTCCCAGAAAATCCAATTGATCCTCATATCTTGGCCACTGACCTCCAAAACTTATCCTGAATCTGGCCACATCTCTCCCCTCTGTCACCATCATCCTGGTCCAAGCTTCTGATGTCCCTCACATGGCCACGACCACATCTTCCCACTGGCCTCCCAGCCTGCAGTCCTGCCCTAGCCATCTGCTGCCACCCAACTCCCATCCCCTGCATGATTATTTTTTTATTTTTAAAAATTTTTTTTGGCCATCCCCTGCATGATAAATGCCAAGCCCTTTAGTCTGTCATTCTGCCTGTTTCCTCATTTGCTTCTGGGGGACTTGTGTCCATACCCTCACCCCTATCAGCCAGGATAACTCCTACTCATTCTGTAAGTTATGGCTCATTTAACCTCTTCTGAAAATCTTTTTCACTTTCTCTCACTCCCAGGCAGAGGTAGTCATTCCTCTTCAGCTCACCCACTGCACCATTAGAGCACATGTCCCCATGGATGGCAGTTATTTACTTATGTGTTTCCTCCATTGGAGCATCTCAAGGACAGGGACCGTATCTTTTTATCTTTGAGTTCCGAGTTCCAAGCTTAGGACCTGGCACTTAGTAGGTGTGTAATGCTCATCAGATGAGAGGGCGAGTGGCTGTAGGCTCCTGCTTTTCCTACCTCTGCCTTCTCTCCTTCCACTCCCCATCTCCTGGCCTGGGAATAAGATGCTGCTGTCTCGTGTCCCAAGGTGATTGCTCAGTCTTCCCATTCACACTCCTAAACTCCTGCACAGTTGAAGTAGAGCATAGCCCACAGCCCCAGGCTTTGAGTGTGCAGGTGTATGTGAGTCTGGCATGCACTTGTAGCAGAGGCCATGTGTGTGTCTTGAGGGAGAGGCATCCCCCACTAGCTCTGATGACTTGTGGGGTGGTCAGTGCTTATGGGTGTCACTGTACTGCCAGTGTGTTGATGGGCATGTTGATGTGTATATTTCTGTGTATGTCTAGGAGCTGAGTGCCTGTGTGCATGAATGTATTGGAAGTTCCATCTGGAGAATGATTTGGGTGACTTTTAACCTCTTAAGCCCTGAAATAGCCTCAACCACCTCCTCTTTGTTGGATCACCCCATGGGGAAGTACACAAGGGCTCCATAGGGGAACCCAGCAGCTGGTGGTATCTTTTCCACAGCTATTCTTGTGTCAGACATCTGCTCCCTAGAGAGATGCTCTACCCCTACCTTGTCCTCATCCAAGCCCAAAGGGAGGGAGGACAGCATGTGTAAGACTGGGAAGGGCTGGAGGAGATTTTGCAGGTTGCATATGTGTAAGCATCGTCTTTTACTCTGTGCCAGCGGAGTGAGGTTTTTCTGCTGCCAGGGGATCAGCTACAGATGAGAACATGACTTACAGGGGGTGAAAGAAGCAAGTCAGAGGCTAAGTCTCAAATCCACCATTAACCCTGGGCTGCAGCACACAGGCCTCAGTTGCCTCACCTGTACCATGGGAAGATTGATGGTGACCTGCCTGAATAGAAGTGGACCTGGGAACAGTTGTTACAAATCTGAGCTACACCCCTATCCATTTATACCACCCCCCACTGTGCCTCAGTTTCTCAGGGAGGAGGCAGGGCACTGGAAAGTGCCCTGGGCCTGGTAAGACTATCAGGAGTTGGCATGTGTTCCTATGGAGGGAGAGAGAGGTGACTCAAGTTAGGGGGATGGAGCAAGACCATAGCATAGCTTATCCATGTTCTAGCTCAGGCTCTGTAATGTGACCTTGGGCACATTGCTTCCCTCCTCTGGGCCTCAGTATACCCATCTGTAGTATAAAGGAGTTGAAAGGAAGCTATCTGAGGGTCCTTCTAGACATAAAATTGCTAGGATTTTTCAATGATCTAGAACAGTGAAACTCTCTGCCCCTCACCGCCCCCAGACCCAAACCTCATGTTTCAGTCTCTCCATCTGTAAATTGGGAAGAATGATGCTGTTTTCGGTACACATATCTAATCTGGAGATCTCCAACCTGCCCAGGAATATCTCCCAGTTGTCCCATCCTTGAGCCAGGACTCAGAACCTCACTGCCCAGTACCTCAGCCCAAGGTGAGTCCTAGGAATCTCCATGGCAACAAACTGGTTATGAACGGGGCTGCAGTTGCCATGGTGACAGGCTGCTCTTGCGCTCTCTCTCTCTCTCTCTCTCTCTCTCTCATCCCCCTCCTCTCCCCTCCCCTCTTCTCAATGAACCAGAACGATCTGTGGGCCTCAGCTCTCCAGGTGGGGTGGGGGTGGGGGGTGGGTGCAGTGAGAAGGGGGTCCGGAATGGGAAAGAGGGAAGCTGGGCTGAGTCTGCAGGGGAATAGGGGGCTGTTGGGGTGCCATTGCCATGGTGACGGGGCTGCAGCCTGTTAATTAAGCCCCCGGTTGCCACGGAGACCGTGGTGGTTGACGTGCTCTGCGGCGAGCCCTGTGTGTGTGGGGTGTGCTGTGCGCCGGACTCATCGATTCAGTGCTAGAGGTTTGGGTCTGGAGGTAGGGCATACAGGTAGGGGAGAAGGGTGAAGGGAGGGCTCAGGGCTTTGGCTCCATGAAGCCAGAGCTGGGGCTTGGGGAGTCGGGTTGTGAGGGTAATGCAATGCAGATAGGGACAGACAGGGATTAGGCCATAAGGGGGAACACTATGCCTGCCTCTTGTGGAAAGAGGACCCAGTCAGGTGGCTCCAGCTTCTTCCAGATGGTCCTTCATGCTGGTTCCATAGATGGAAGCCCAGGCTGGAGGTCAGGGAGCTGGATTCTAGTCCCCATTCTGTCACAAGTTCACCCCATGAAGAAAATTTGTACCTTTCCATTTCTAGCTTCTGATTTCATGATAAGTGGCGGGTGGAAAAATAATTTATAAAGTCTCTTCCAGTTCCCAGATCCTGATACAAGGAGACAGCTTCCCAGAGCTTTTTTCTCTCTGAGAAACATAAGGTGGGAGGGGTATGAGCTTTAGAGACGCAGAGTTCAGAAATAGGACCTGCCTGGTTCTGCATCTTGTGTTGCTTTAGTGAGAGGATTTCCCTGCCCTTCAATCTTCCTAGTGCTTTGGGTGGGGAGGGGGTGCTGAGCTGGCAGCTAGGTGCCTGGGGTTCAGAGCTGAGGGTCAATTTTACTGGCCAATGCCAGGCTGGCATTGCAGGAGGGGCTTGCGATGCATTTTCTCAAAACCTCACCACAGAGGGTTGGCTGGAGGCCAGAATGGGGCCCAGTCTTCTTGAGAGGTGAGAGGGGTCAATTGAGGGGCTGGGGTCTCCCCTCCCAACCATCTCATCATTTGGTCTGGGATCGTCAAGAAGGGCTATATGGCTTTAGTCTGATATTAATAGAGCACCAAGAATTTTCAAAGGAGGAAGAAGTGCTATGGATTATTCAGTCTAACCTTTTCAGTTTACAGATGGGCTACTAAGGCCCAGAGAGAAGAACTCAGTTTTGCTCAGGTGTCCACAGAGAATTTGGGACCAGAAGACAGGATAGAACCACTGTCTTCTGAATCCTAGATGGCTCTTGAGACAGAAATTCTACTGAAGATGGGTTACCTAGGGGAAGAAGGCTAACTCCTACCTTCACCTGTACTCCCTAGAGATCTAGGTTTCCCCATGTGTGAACTCAGTCCCTGAGTGGCCAGAGCCCCATTAACTCTGGGCCACAAATGAAGGGAAATACACCCCGGGGACATCCAAGACCTGGGATTGCTGAAAACCCTCAGCAACTACTTTATTCTATGGCACTTCTCAGACAAATGTATTACTACACTATGTTTTACATATGTTTTTACATGTTTTAGTATGTTATACATGTCTACAGAGTAGTAGAAGACCATAGCGCTGCTGCTAGTGGTGGTGGTGGTGATGGTGGTGTGTGTGTAGTGGAGTGCTTAGAAATTCTTGAACACTGGCCTTTCCACCTGCTATTCTTTTAACCCCTGTCACCGATCCAATTCATCTCACCTTTTCCATGGTTTTCTCTCTGGGAGAGCCAAGAATACCAACGCTCACACCTTATCTGAGTAGCTGACTCTCCAGCCTAAAGGTGGAGAGTTTCCCTTTCCCTTTTTCATCTCTGTCTTTAGTCTTTAGATCAATGACTTTCCTTTTTTTAAAAAAATTATTGTTTATATTCTACTCTATACATCATTTTGTATGTCCTTTAAAAATAGTAACATTTACTAGCTATTTTTATAAAACGGTGTAATTATAAATACAAATATTATTTTCAATCTCTTCTATTGACAAATTTGAAAACAAAAGGGTCTGTTGGGTGTCCAAAAAACCAAGTGACAGTGATACCTGGTTGGTAGATCCCTCCAGAGGCACCTTTGAGTCAGCTGCTGAAGACGCTCTGGTTGACCCAATCTGAAATCATTAACACAAATTGTACAAGGGAATTGGCGCCTCAGGCCCTGTCCATGGTTCTGAAAAAGTCCTATCCTATAACCAGGTCTCCAGGGATATGAACGGCTTTTTTTTTTTAAATTTCTTTTTAATCAACTTGACCCAGGATGAATGGCTCTTTAGGACCTTTGAAGGTCTTCTGGCCTCCCATTCAGTTGCAAGCCAAGAGGGTATTTCAGCCCCGCACCTCTGAAGCCTAAACACAAGAGAGAAGGTTCATCTTAGACCCAGACCCCATTCTTTTTTTAGGACCAAGAATCAGAGGCTGCTGAGAACCTTGCCTATGGCCACATTCTTGTCTTTTCTATTGGAGGCAAGACCTGTGTAAAAAGAAGTTCTGTTGAGGAGGAAAGTCCTAAACTGGAGCAAAATGAAGTGGATTCTAGACTGAATTTTGCATTCACTGGCATTGTGTCCATAGGTAGTCATTTCCCCTCTTTGGGCCTTAGTCTTTTTATCTGTAAAATGAAAGCTGTGCATTAGATAATTGGTGCTTTACCAGTCCTGGAACTCTCCCGGAATTTAGAGGGCTAGCACTGGGAGATGGGGTGAGTCTGAAGATTATTTCCCTTTAATCTGCTCCTATTCTCAGATGTTTAGATCGTCTGGAGACTCAAAGGGTCCAAACCTCTGATGCTGCTTCCTGAGAGGTCTCCAGCACTGGCTCAAACCTCGACTCTGGGGGTGCTGAGAGGTCCTAGGATAATCAAGCTTCTGGGGTCATGGTCTCAGGGGAGCAGGGAAGAACACAGAGAGCATGTCAGCTCTGGAAGCCTCAGAAAGCAATCCTGGATTAGGGGATTAGACACTCCCGCCCCAGGAGAAAATCTGGTCCCAAACCGACAAGCGGCCTCATTCCCCCCTCCCCCACTCTGTCCCTGGCCAGCCTCTGGACCAGCCTGCCCTCCCTAGAGGCTGCACCATCCCCAGCGGAAAGTCAGCACTCCTTGGAACCTCACTGCTGCCTCCTCTCCTCCTCACCACATCTCATCCCAACATCATTCCACAGTCAGATGGACAACTCCAGGGACTTGTCTTGGGGTTAGGATGCTGGGACTCCTGTCAGTCTAGCACAATGAGAGAGCTCACTGTAACTCCTCAGGCTCCACCCCACCCATTTTATGGCAGGATGGCCCAGACAGTCAGCCCAGTGACCTGAACCCCCTTGGGGGCAGCACAGTGCTTTAGTTATGGCCCTGGGCTCTACACGCCTCCAGCTCCAACCTCTTGAACAGCGGTGTGGGAGAGGGTCTGGTTTTCCTCTCCCTTGCAGGGCTGGCCTTTCCAGCTTTGCAGACAGGCTCCCCAGAGCCCCGTATTCCATGGCGGCCCCCCCCTACCCCGCCGCCTCAGTCCCCCTCATCTTCTCTCTGGGGGTCACCCCAGACCCCCAGTCAAACAGCCGCTGCGGGGCCGCCTCCCTGCGGCCGCGACCTAGTTCCCTGCCGTTATTTTTAGGGCGCGGGATGGCACCTGCCCACGTGCCGAGCCCCGCCCGGAGAGTGGGGGGTGGGGGCGAGCTGCGTCTGCTCAAGGGAGACGAGGCCCTGTCCCCCGAAACACCCCCTCCATCCCACCCGCGCAATCCCCCAGTTTTCGTGCGAGGGGGCCACTAGGCGCGCTCTGCCCGCCCCTCGTCCTCTTCTCCCTCCCTCCCGCTCTCCCCCCCACCAAAACCCCGCCAGTGGCTCACGCCTCCTGCATACGGGATGAGGTGAGCAGCGCCGCTGCTGAGAGGGGGCGCGCGCGGGTGTGAGCGTGTGTCCGTGTGCGAGTGTGTGTGCGCCGGGCGGGCGGGCACTGCAGCTTCTTCCTCCGTGGAGCGGAGAGCGAGAGCGAGCCAGAGCTAGCCAGAGAGCGGCGAAGGCGGGCAAAGGGGCGCGGGCGAGGCGGCGCAGCCATCCCCGGGCCCGGGGCCGCGCCGCCACCATGCTCAACAACCTGACCGACTGCGAGGACGGCGATGGGGGAGCCAACCCGGGTAAGCAGTGGTCCGGGGGCGGCGGAAGAGGGGGCGGTGAGGACAGGAGGCAGCTCTGGGGTTAGAGGCGGAGCGGGGGCCGCCTCCTTCGGAGAAGAGGCTGGAACTGACCCGGGCGGTGGGCGTCCACCGCGGCCGGGAGCCTCGCTCCATTGGAATGCGCCAGGCGCTGTCCCAGGTTCTGGAATGCGCCGCGCCCGGGGCAGAGCTGGGGCCGAGGGTTTGTCGTTGCCCACGGCCTGGGGGCAGACTTGGGTTAGCTGAACCGAGAAGGCAATGGGAAAGGGATGGAAGAGCTAGAATGGGCTGACGTGGAGCTCGACGGGAGGGAGGAGGGCTCCTTTCCCGAAAGGGGACCCCGGTGTCCTGGCGCAGAGGGGGGACCGGTGGCGCCGGGGGGCGCAGTCTGCTGCAGTCCCTCGCTGAGACTTCCAGCTGGAAGGTGGGGGAAAAGGTGGCTGTGGGGGGTTGGGGCCATATGACAGCCCCCGTCCAGGCTGCGGTGTCTCCATAAGGGACACTTGGTGCAATCTGGGGCCCTTCCCCCAAGGCTTCCCAAGGTCCGACCTCAGACTGAAGCGTACCTCTGTAAATTTTTAGCTCTACTTTGCGGAATCTCTCTCTCCCTCTCGCTTCCCCGTGGGTTCCTACTCAGGACCGGCAGCAAGATCGCCCTCCTTTTCCCCTCTTTCCCCCTCCTCTGTGTACCCCGGGGCGGCAGTGAGGTTTCCAGGGCGGAGCGGGGGAGTCTTTCTAGTTAGCTCTGTGAGCTTCCTCAGTGAGGCCTCAGAAATGGGGTCCCAGCGGCTGAATCCCCGGCGCCGCGGCGCGGACACTGCAGACACTCTGCGGTGGGTGCGGAGACTCGCCAAGAGTCAAGGGGCTCCGGGCAAGTCCTTTCGCTCTCGTTCTCCCCCTCCCTCCTCCGCGGTTTCTCTGCTCCAAAGTCTTGGGGCCAGCCACCTCCTCAGGCTCCCAGACCCCCCGCCGCCCCCCATCGGTCTCAGCCATCCATCACGGCTGTCAGCCGCCCCCACCCCCCACCCTCCAGCGGCGCTGCGTCCCCTGCGCACTAGCGCGCCTCCCGCGCCTGCTGTCTGCGCTCAGCGCCTTCAAACGCTCCCCTGGGCATAGCTTGACCCTCTGGGCCTTGACTCCCGCAGACCCCTCTGGGGGATGGCCCAAGGGCCCCAAAAGCTGAAAGAGCGGGGTCTACTAGGGATTGGCAGCCTTGACTCTGAGGTTCTCCGGATCCTGGATCCCAGTCACGGCCAAGTGGCTGCTTGGCTGGGGGCACCAGGGTCCCCAGTCCTTTGTCTCAGACAGCACCCCACCTCCTCATTCCTCCGGAGGGCTGAGTGGTATACAGGGGCCAGAACTACTGGCTGGCCAGCCCATCCATCTCCCTAGTGACCCCGGGGTCACCTCATCTGGCAACCACCCCTCTCCCCCATGGGCTTAGCCTGAGGGAGGAGGAGGTTTGGCAAAGTCGCGTCTGCGGCAGCACCAGGGATCCCGACGTGGTGCCCAGGGAGAGAAGGGGGGTCATTTCCATCAGGGATCCCCTTCAGATGCCTCCACTCTGAGACAGGGACTCAGCCTGAGAGCTAATCTCTCTGTTTCCCCAGGCTCTGGCCACCTGCTTTCTCTATCAAGGCTTCACTGGGCCTCAGGGTTTCCATGGGGTCTCGGGAGGCCTACAAAGAGGCTTCTATCTATGTGTGTGAAGCAAGAGTTGAACTAGGAACTCTTTTCAGTTCTGTCCCTTCCCCACTAGTTTCTAGATGCTGAGTGTAGCAGGTCCATTAAGAGACCTTCTTTCTATATATAGGATATAGGGTCCAGGACCTGGAACTAGAGTGGCCAGAACCGGGGTCAGGCATTCTGGGTCCCAGAGGGAGAAGGCCTCCCATCAGTGTCTGGAGATGGCAGTAGGATGCACTGAGGACCTTCTGGGCTTGAGGGAAGAGGGACCATCAGGCCAAGAACCCCTGACATCTCTGATTCTAGATTCTTAAGGATGTACCAGAAGGACCAGGATGCTGACCGCGGGGAGGTGGGACTGGCCCAAGTAAGAGGGATCCTCTGGACTAAAGAAGAACCTAAGGATATTGTCCCTGGCCCCCAGGTCTCATTTCCCCTCTGACGCCCCCTCTCCCTCCCTGAACTGGCCTGGGGATTCCCCCAGGCCGGGCCCCAGGCCCCTGGGGAGGCTTCTTAGCCCGCGCCGCTCGCCTGTTTCCTCCCCGGGAGCTCTGGCCGCCGCAGCTTAATTGAAAGCCGATTCTGGCTGAGAGCTCCCAGGGGGCGGGGGCGGGGGCACGGGCGGGGAGGACTCAGCCTCAGTCTGGCCCGGCCTGTCGCGCGCGCCGCTCGGCGCTCCCCCAGCACCCTGACTCCCGGCTCTGGAGAATCAGGACGAGTTTCCCCTTAGCTGTCCTGGTCCTTTGAGAACTCAGAAGCTCACTCCCCATCCCCCTCCACCAGTGCGCCCGGCGTTCCAGGGAGGGGACAAAATCGGCCCCGGCTGACGAGGCCGGGAGCCTGGCGTCCCTGCCAGGCAGCGGGTGGAAAGGCGGGACCCAGGACAAGCCTACCGAGCCGCCCTCTCCCCTGCCCTCATCTCCTGGCCCGGATCCGGCCTGGAGTCTGGCTCCGCGCTGCGCGCCGCGTTACATAAGCGGCTGCGGGCGCGTGGCCGGCTCGGCTAGGCGCTGCGCTCTGGGCCCGCGTGGTCGCCATGGAGACCGGCCCGGGGGCCACCTAGTAGCAGGGTCTCGGGCCAGGATGCACCCCTTCCCATCCGCTGCGCACCACCCGCCACTGCGAAAGAGGAGGGGCTTGGGAGGGGGCGTGAATGGCAGAGGGGAGGGGCTCCCCTATCTGGTGGTCCCAACCCTAAGAGGGGACGTCATGGGGAGAGCTACCCAGCTCCATGGGAGTCAGGGCCCCTAAATCTTGCGGCTGGGGGAGGGGTGTGGGCTGGGGAGCCCGGCTGGGTGGTCACCACGTATGTGACCAATCACGGTAATTGTAGTAGTAGCAGCAGTGGCTACATTTGTGTAGCAAGAACACCCCATGTGCATTATTTCATGTAATCCCCTCAATGGCCCTATGAGTTAAGCGCCGTTACAATCCCTTTGCAAAGAAGGAAAGTGAGGCTTAGAATGTTCGAGTGGCTTGCTCGGTGTGGCGACACAGTCAGTGATGCTGGGACTGAACCTAGGTCTCCGTGATTCCAGCCCTTTTTCATAACATGAGGAAATTTCCTTCCACCTCATTGCCTGCTCAACCTCTCCAGTCCACAACTAGAGAAGTGTGCTGGGGAGAAGAGGAAGCATCCTATCCGCATTTTCAAAGGCAGGGGGGAACCCACCTCATTCTTATTTCTCTTATTCTCTGGCCCTAAACAGCTCCTCTGAGACCTTGGGGTTAGGAAGGGATCCCTGGAAAATTTACCTCTAACGACTTTTTCCTGAGCACCTGCTATGTGCCGGGCTCCCACTGGGAGAATGAGTCTGTTATTCCCAGGATCGCACAGATGTGAGAAGGAAGAGCTGGTGGTGGCCTGTATTTGGCAACCAGAAGTTTCCGCCTTCATGGATGGAGTGGAGGTGGTAGCAGGGAACTGGTGGGTTCCCTGGAGCAGGCGAGGGGTTACTTTTCTCCCCCTTCCCAATTTTTAGTCAAAATGAAATTGGGTTTATAAGAGGGGGGCTCATGCTCTGGAGATGGACCCTGGGTAGGTGACTGAGGAAGGTTTCCAGGAGGTAGGGAGAAGGTTGGGGAGGGAGGGATGTCAGGAGATGAGGGCACAGGAGATTTAAGGTACACAGGGTCTCAGCTTCATTTGGGATTTGGTCAATGGCGGAGTTTCTCCAGGGCCCAGAGAGATGTCTACTACTGGAATTCAGCTCTGGAATCGAGGAAGGGTGACGGCTGAAGCCAAGGACATGTGCCAGTGGAGACCCCTTATATCTTTCTGAAAGGACCCTTTTCCAATACCCAAGAGACATCCTCCTTAAGTGGTCTCATCCAGGCTTCTCATCTTCACACACTTTCTATACATGTTTACATGGATTACCCCACCTCTATACTCTGCCCAGCGTCTTTCCTGGGTATATCCTGATGCATATATTCAGGCAGCTTTTGGATGTAGCCACTTGAGTGCTCCACAGTGCCCCACCCTCAACTAAATTCAGCATTTTCCCCACCCTCAAACTCCTCCTCTTCTAGTCTTCCCATTTATTAAATAGCACCATCGTCCACCCATTCACTCATGCTAGAAATGCCAGGCATTATTCTAGACTCTTCCTCTCCCTCTCCCCAAACACCTGGCATAGAAACAAATCAATAAGTTGAGTCTGTCTTTTGGCCTGAATTGCTCTGGTCAGGGTCACCATCGGGCCTTGCCTGGGCTGCTGAAAGTCTCTAGCTACTGTACTTTCTGTATTCTTCACCTCAAGGCCAGAGGGATTGCTCTAAAACTCAAGTCTATTCATGACACTTCTTTGCCTGAAACTCTTCAATGACTCTCCATTGTCCTCTGGATGAGATCCAAATCTTTTAACATGACCTGCTAATTGCCTAGGGACCCAGCCCATACTTTTCTTCCAGGCTCACCTTTCACCTGCCACCACCCAGCATGTCCCCTTCCTCAGACTCCAGCCAGATCATACTTCACTCGGCTCCTCTAACCCACTCTGCTCGCTCTCACCTCTGGGCCACCGAACATGCTGTTCTGCTGTTCTGTCTGCCTGGAACACCCTCCCCGCCTCCCTCTCAGTCTAGCTCTTACTCATCCTTCAGTTCTCAGCTGACACGTCACTTCCTCTGGGAAGCCTTCCGTGACCTCCCAGGCTGGGCTGGATACCTCTCTTGTGTCCCACAGTCCCTTGATCATCTTCTGTCATAGAATTTACCACTCTGGATTGGAAATTTCTGGTTACAGGTTTATCACCCCTGCCCTTGGGTTGGTTCTCTGAGAGCAGGGGTGATGTCTTACCTGTGTCTCACTCCCCTCCCACCCTGCCCATTTTGGCATGTAGTAGACATCCAGTTCATGCATGGTGACTGATGACCAAGGGGTCACTTCTTCAAAAGGTGGAGCATCCCTGGGATCTCAGGCTGTAATGTCCCCTGAAAGCAGAGCTTCCCCCCTAGTGAATATGCTTCCATCCCCAAACACCAGGATGATCCCAGTTCTGGTCAAGAAGGAAACTCTGGAGAGTCTTGGGGTACCTTGGCAAAGGAAGTTTGACCCCCAAGAGCAAGGAAGCACTTGCATGCTCACTGAATACCCAGCACATGCCAGGTAGTGCATCAGGCTCTTTATACATGCTGTCAACTAAAATTCTGCAAGGAAGGTAGTATGAGCTCCATTTTCCCAATGTGCAAACCAAGGGTCAGAGAGCTAAAGTGGCCACACGACTGTCTGCTGGGTGGATGGACAACAAGCACTTGGTGCCAGACCCCTGACTCCTCTGCTTTCTCAGGTGATGGCAACCCCAAGGAAAGCAGTCCCTTCATCAACAGCACTGACACAGAAAAGGGGAAGGAGTACGATGGCAAGAACATGGCCTTGTTTGAGGTGCGCTTCTACGGCTGCTGGGCCTCCACTCCCAAGTCATCATCCCAGACCACCAGCCACTCCCTCCCTCCCAGGGAATAGTACCCGCCTCTCCACCCCTGCCTCATGCCCGCTTTTCCCCTGAGCCTCCCCCATCCCTCCTTCTCCCTCCCTGGCATTACCCCCTCACTCCCTGCTCCCCTCTCCTTGTCCTGCCCTCCTCTTTCTCTGCTCTCCTGGCCTGTTCCTCATCCCTTCCTATCTCATGACCCAATCTCAATGGTTTTACCCTCCTTGTCCCCATCTCTCACTCTGCACCCCCCGACTGTACATCTCTCACTCTCACCCCACCTCCTCCCGCAGTCCCCCAGCCTCCTAACTCTGGCACCTTCCCTCCACAGGAGGAGATGGACACCAGCCCCATGGTGTCTTCCCTGCTCAGTGGCCTTGCCAACTACACCAACCTGCCCCAGGGAAGTAGGGAGCATGAAGAGGCAGAAAACAATGAGGGCGGAAAAAAGAAGCCGGTGCAGGTGGGGATCTTGGGGGAGAAGAAACGAGGCAAGGGGAAGGATGGATGGAAAGGGGAAAGGATGGGCAAAGAAAAATGGATTTGGATGGAGGCAGAAGGATGGGAGTTGGGGGCTGGGAGAGAGGAGGGAAAGGGGGTAAAGATCAGAGGAAGAGGGATGAAGGGATGGGGGTGTAGAGAAAGGGAAAGTGGGGGGCGTGGAGGAGCACAGAGGAGGAGTGGGCCTGGGGTACCGGTGATGATTAGGGGCTGTAGAGACTGACTCTGGCCTCCCCGGCAGGCCCCACGCATGGGCACCTTCATGGGCGTATACCTGCCATGCCTGCAGAACATCTTTGGCGTCATCCTCTTCCTGCGGCTCACTTGGGTGGTGGGCATTGCAGGCATCATGGAGTCCTTCTGCATGGTCTTCATCTGCTGCTCCTGTGTGAGTGACACCCTCCCCTCACCACCCCCTGACAGCTGGGGCTTGGCAGAGGCCTGGGGGTGGGAGGTGGGAGGATGGAAGCATGAGACCTGAGCTTTTTATAGGAACCACTGCTTATGATCTTTGAGAGTAAATTAGGTCTGACTGGTCCTTCCTGCATCTCACAGGCTTGTCCCTGATGGCTATTAACCAGGTTTTGCCTGGATCTCTGTGTGTGTGTAATTACACAAGTAATGCAAATTCATTGATGAAAATGATAAGTGTAGAGAAGATAATAAAATCCACCTATAATCTTATAACAGTTAACATTTTGATAGGTCCAGACTCACAAAAAATAAGATTATGTGTCACAAACAGCATTGTAACTGGATTCTTTCCATTCTCTGTAAAAAATCAAATATTCACTGAGCTTCTTGACACATTTACACGTCCTCGTGCATAACCTCGAGACAGCTCTGCATGTGAAGGAGCCAGCACCAAAGCTATTGTGCCTGTTTTGTAGATGAGGAAACTGAGGCTGAGAGAAGTGAAGTGAGTTGTCTCAGGTCACACAGCTGGTCGGAGGCCAAGCTGGGGTTTCCAGAGCTCTCTGATGCTGTAACTTGTGCTCTTTCCACTTGCGTGGTGAATAAGAGGTTTTCTTGAGCAGGAGTTGGCAGGAGTAGAAGTTGGAACAGGCCCAGGGAGACGCTCAGCAGAAGGGAACCTGTGGGTTTGGCTGGTGTTTATGGGGTATAAGACTTGGCCCCCACCCAGGCCACTGTGGCCCCTACCCCAGCCACCGCTCTGATGATCCGTTTCCTCAACAGACCATGCTCACGGCCATCTCGATGAGTGCAATTGCAACCAATGGTGTCGTGCCTGGTATGTGACTGGGGCTTCTCGGGGGCAGGGAGAGGGGAAGGTGCCTGAATGTTCAGAAGGAGGGATGGTGCCCTGGGCTTTGGGGGCCATCTGGACCCAAGAGAGGCAATATTGCAGACCAGTGGGCTGGGCTGTAACTTTTCATGGGGCAGGCAGGGAAGCCCTGTTGGGGCTAGGGGAAGGAGGCAGTTGCTGATGTTGAATAGGGCAATAGCAGCCCTCTCCCCTCAGCCTGAGACCCTCCTCTCCACCATCCTACTTTCTGAGCCATGACCTCCTTACGGGGTAATTAGCAACATGATAATTAGTGCTACAAAATCCACGCAGAGTGGGTTGCCTGGGTCTCCCACCAGTGCTCTTTCTAGGGTTGCAGCCCAGAGCAGCTCTCTTTCCGCCCCTGTCACTGAGCCCCTCTTACCCCCTAGAGCAGCCCAGTGCCTCTGGACCCTCTCACTGATACTAGGTTCTCTCTACAGCTGGTGGCTCCTACTACATGATTTCCAGGTCTTTGGGCCCGGAGTTTGGGGGTGCCGTGGGCCTCTGCTTCTACCTGGGCACCACCTTTGCTGGGGCCATGTACATCCTGGGCACCATCGAAATCCTGCTGGTGAGAGGGGCTGAGGAGGAGGTGTGGGACCCCAGCCTGGCAGTCAGTTAGCCATGCTCCCTGGACACCTGCTAGGGGCCAGGCCATTCAGGAAGGCCGAAGAGAAATCAGAATGGTTCTGTTTCTAAAGAGTTTCCAGTCTAGTTGGGGAGACAAGATACAATAATTATGTAATGTAAACAGCTGTCGTTTATCAGGCACCCACTGAGCTCTCAGCATAGTTCCAAGTGCTTTATAGTCATTATCTTGAATCTGCATGAGGTTTAAGTATTATGATGCCCATTTTACAAATGAGAATCTCAGAGAGGTGAGATAACTTGCTCAAGGTCACTCAGCTACCAGGTAGGTGGCAGAGGTGGGTTGATAAGAGTTAAAATATTGGTAGGCATAATAACAGCGATGTCACATGACAGCTAGCATTTTGTGATTGCCTCCCATGTGCCAGAGGCTGTGCTAAGTACTCTATGAATGTTGGTTGATGAGGGCTGGCTGATGGCTATTGGATTGCAAGAGAGAAGACCATGTGAGGGCCCTGCGTAAAGAGATCTATTAGGAATAGTGACTGATGGGAAGGAACCAGGTGGCCAGGCAGTATTTGAAGGACCGGGTTCGTGACTTAGGTCCTGTAGAGCTCACATTTCCCAAGCTTCTGCTCTATGTAGGCCCTGAGGCTTGCAGTGTGTCATTTTATTTTCTCCTCGTGACTCTACCACGAGTGAGAAGGTGGCCATTTTACAGATGAGGAAAGCAAGGCTCAGAGAGTTTAAGGAATGAGTGGAAGGCACGTGAACTTGAGTCTTTCTGACTTGCAAAGGCTGTCCTTGTGCATTATACCGCACTGCCTTGGAAACCCAGAACGAGCAGGTGCCGTAGGTACTGGGTTGGGGCAGGACGGAATGAAAGGCTTAAGGAGGCAAATGTGGAGAGGAGGATAATAGACCTCCATGACTTTTAAAAATTAAGTATTTAAACAATTGTTACAAAAGCATTTTTGCCCATTGCAGAAAATTGGGAAAATATTGAGGTAAAGAAAAAATGTAAAGAAGGAAATAGAAATCACCCAAAGGAAATCACTATTCACATTTTAGTGTATTTCCTTCTAGTTTTTGTTTTTCCATGTGGTATGGATAATTTGTCTTTTGTAAAATATAACTCTAGACCATAAATGTTTCCCTAAGTAACTAAAAATTCTCTTTGTAAATATGATTTACAAGAGAAAATAACTTTGGTAAGAATATAAACATTAATATTTAGTATAGAAATTTTAGAAAGTGCAGATGTGTAAAACAAAGGTCACCCACACTTTTGTTATTCAGGGGAAACTGCTGCCAATATTGGGATGTACCTACTACAATACATGCAGACCTACACGCACATCTGTGTATATGTCTTTACATGTAAATTTACAAAAATGAGATCATGAGGCATGATTGTGTTCACCTGATAGCATATGCATAGCTTTTTGAGTCCATCCATATAAATCTATGTCATCTTTTTTAACAGCTCCATAGTCTATGTGGGAATATCATGATTTATTCACCCCACCTCTGGTTATGAACGTCTAATTTGTTTCCACCTTTCTGGTGGAAATAATAATAAAAATAATTCTTAAGAATTATAATTAATAAAAATAATAGAAAAAAACAATTGCTCCCAACATCCTTGCAATGTCACTTTTTAATGACTGCGTTGTAGTCCTTGCAGGACAGGCCATGCCTTCCTTAGCCTTTCCCCTGTCACTGGATGTCATTTCCAGTCTGGCACAACTGTGATGATGCTGTGATGGGCATCGTTTTTCCAAAAGCCCTGCCTGTACTTCAGCCTGTTTCCCTGGGGTGATTCTCAGTCGAGCCTTACTGGGGCATGCACCGTGCAGTGTTTGAAGGACAAGACTGCTGACTTAGGTCTCTCTTCTTCCTGCCTTTTCCCCACAGGCTTACCTCTTCCCAGCTATGGCCATCTTCAAGGCAGAAGATGCCAGCGGGGAGGCAGCAGCCATGTTGAACAACATGCGTGTGTATGGCACCTGTGTGCTCACCTGCATGGCCACCGTGGTATTTGTGGGTGTCAAGTATGTCAACAAGTTTGCCCTTGTCTTCCTGGGTTGTGTCATCCTCTCCATCCTGGCCATCTATGCTGGGGTCATCAAGTCTGCCTTTGACCCGCCCAACTTTCCGTGAGTGCTGCTGCCCTGAGCCTAAGGCATTGTCTTCCTATCTCCCTGGCCCCGTTTCAGGGGCTGCACACTAGTTTGTGCCAAACCCCCTCTCACTACCTCCTAGAATCTGAGTGGTGTGGGTTGGGAGCAACCTCTCTTGGAAGGGAAAGTCTCTCTTGGTTTGGAGGCAACCTCTTCAGAGTGGGATAACTTTTCTGGAGGTGGGAACAATTTCCCTTGTGAGGGCCAACTTCTTGCCGGTGGTGTTGGAATCAGGAAGAGCTAAGTGGGAATGACTTCTGAAACCATGAACACTGTGATAGGGAAACTATTCCTGGGTGGGGACAATCTCCTGGAATGGGACAATCTCTTCATGTTGGACAACTTCTGCAGAATGGGAAAGGACACAGAAGAGAGGGTCCAGGGGCCCATGTCCTTGTTGGTTCTACTGTTATCCCTAGTCCCCTCGTTCCACTGCCCAGGGCAGGACGGCACCCAGGGGCTGCTGTCCACGGTGCTGAAACATAACAATGCGCTGACGTGTGGTTCTCCACCTTGGCTGTCCATGAGAATAACTTGCGGAGCTTAAAACAAAACAAAACAAAACAAAAAAACAAAACAAAAACAAAAAACACTGATGGCCAACCTCCACCCAGATTAAATCAGAATCTCTGGATAGGGGGCCCTGGCATCTGTGTTTTTAAAGCTCCCCTGGGGGTTCGGCTGTGAAGCCAGGGCAAGGTTATGACACTCCCCATCTTCCTCCCTTGTTTCTCTCCCTAGGATCTGCCTCCTGGGGAACCGCACACTGTCTCGCCATGGCTTTGATGTCTGTGCCAAGCTGGCTTGGGAAGGAAACGAGACAGTGACCACGCGACTCTGGGGCCTTTTCTGCTCCTCCCGCTTCCTCAACGCCACCTGTGATGAATACTTCACCCGAAACAATGTCACAGAGATCCAGGGCATTCCTGGTGCTGCCAGTGGCCTCATCAAAGGTCTGGGGGAGGGAAGGGGAGGGAAGAGGGCTGGTATCCAGCGAACACTGCAGGGATTGTAGGCTAAGCAGTCAGCATTAAGGGGACCTCCTTGGGGGAGCACCTACTCTGGGCCATGTTCTGTCCTTGGCATCAGGAAAGGGTAGAGATGGAAAGGAGATAAGTGTCTCACTGTTAGTAGGAAAGAAAGTCATTAACATGTATGCACTAAGCACCTACTAAGTGTCTGGCACTGTGCTAAGCACTATGGACACAAAATAAATAAGTCACAGTCCTTGGCCTCAAGGAGTCTAATGGCAGAGACAAATGGATTAGAAAATAAATTATGATATATGTAGATGTGTGCTCAGTGAACAGAGACTTCTTGGGGGAGGCAGTGTTCATGTGTCTAAGGTGGCAAGACCAGGCTTCCCAGACTCCCCCGAGGAGGGTTTTGAACCACAAATGGGAAATCTTCGGTTATACCAGTGGAATAAGCAAATTGCAAACAGAACAGCTTGCCTAAAAGCACACAGACACAGAAGAGTATATTGTGTCCTTCCAACCACAAGTGATTTAGCATGACTGGGGCATAGAGTGCAAAGGAAGGAGGGGCAAGGATGATGCGGGGGAGGCTGGCATGAGCCAGATCATGGCGGGCCTTGGAAGATGTGGTGAAGAGTCAGGACCGTGTCCTGCAGGCAATGAGGAGCCACCAAAGGGTTTTGAGTAAGGGAGGGACAGAGATCTTCATTTCTGAAGGTTCACGCTGGCTGCTAATGTGGATGGGTTAAAAGAGGAGAGAGGTTAGAGGCTGGGAGTCTAGGAGGAGGCTGATGCCGTGAGGCCACGAGAGGGAGATGATGGTTTTCTGAACGAGAGTGATGGAGTGATGTCAGTGAGCATCCCACAGTGGTTCTCAACCTGGGCTGTTTTGCCACCCAGGCGGCATTGGGCCGTGTCTGGAGACATTTTTGGTCTGAAGGGCTATTACTGGCATCTGGTAGGTGGAGGCCACCCTGTTGCTAGCTATCCTACAGTGCCGTGGGACAGTCCTCCACAACAAGGAATTGTGGGGCCCAAAAGGTCACTAGTGCCATGGCAGAAGAGAAGGGGCATATTTAAGGAATATTAAGGAAGGGTAAATAGAAGTCAGAGACAGTTTTGAGTGGGGAAGGGGAGAGGGAGGTTTTGAGGGCAAGGTGTCAGAAGTGATGGTGGTGCCGTTTACTGGGATAAGGGAGGCGAGAAAGGAGCTGGTTTGGGGTGGGTGGATGGCGAGAACAATTTGGGACACATTCAATTGGTCTGAGATCGTCTTTATGTGCCTACTAACCCCACTAGATTGGACTGTTTGAAGGTAGGGACTAGGTCTGGTTCATCTGTGAGATCTCTGCATGTGGCCTGGCCCCAAGCAGGAGCTTAAGAAATGTCAGTGGAAATAAACTTGAGTCAAGGTTAGGGGAATGAGATGTGGTTGATCTTGACCATGGCTTTTGTCCAGCCCACCTGCTCGTCCCAGAGCTCTGGTCCCTGACTTCTCCCTGAGCAGCTCATCTCCCCACAGAGAACCTCTGGAGCTCCTACCTGACAAAGGGGGTGATTGTGGAGAGGCGTGGGATGTCCTCGGTTGGCCTGGCAGAGGGCACCCCTATCGACATGGACCACCCCTATGTCTTCAGTGATATGACCTCCTACTTCACCCTGCTGGTTGGCATCTACTTCCCCTCAGTCACAGGTGAAGGGGAGCTTGGAGAGGGAGGACTCTGCCTGGGAGTGAATGGGGAGGTGAGAATCATTGATCATGTTGGGAATGTCTTAGTCCAA
Organism: Lepilemur ruficaudatus; assembly: GCA_963574885.1. Classification (NCBI taxonomy): domain Eukaryota; kingdom Metazoa; phylum Chordata; class Mammalia; order Primates; family Lepilemuridae; genus Lepilemur; species Lepilemur ruficaudatus. The sequence goes on from CAUYRT010106185.1 coordinate 67,193, forward strand.
CAACCCCGGTGTGTAGCAGGAGCCATCAATTCAGTTCCAATTGGGCAGATGAGGGAATTAAGGCCAGAAGATGCCAAGTTCCATGCCCAAGGTCTCAGACAAGTCAGCATGCGAGGGCTAGATCCCAGGCTTCCTGACTCCCAGGCTGGTGTCGGTGCTTCCCTGTCTGTCTGGCCTCCTGTGGCTCTGCCTCCTGTCTTAGCGGTGCTTCTGTTCACAGGGATCATGGCTGGTTCTAACCGCTCCGGGGACCTGCGGGATGCCCAGAAGTCAATCCCCACTGGCACCATCCTGGCCATCGCCACCACCTCTGCTGTCTGTATCCTGCACTGCTGGACTGGGACTGACCTTGGAGGGGGAGGGCGGGAGGGAGGGCAGCTGAGGTTGCTGCCTAACCCGGCTGGCTGGTTCCGGAGGGGTGGAAAGGAGCAGGTCGCCAACCTTGGGGATTTGCCTTCACTCCTGCTGCAGACATCAGCTCCGTTGTTCTGTTTGGTGCCTGCATTGAGGGGGTTGTCCTGCGGGACAAGTAAGTAAGAAAACTGAAGTTGATCCTTTTTGGGGGGAGGGATGGGCACAGGAGGTCGAGTTCTGGGCAACAGACCGGGCAAGGGGAGCCAGAACTTGTGCAAAGGGCCTGTGGCAAGGAGGCCATGGGGGCTGCTTGCAAAGTCACCTTCTTATCTTGTATTTCATCTTTCTCCTGTCTGTCACTCCAGTCCCAGAAGCTTGAATGTTGTCTCATTTCCTTTAAGATAATCTTACTTTCCTTTTCTTTTATTTAAAGTCAATTAATTCATTAATTCATCTAATATTTGCTGAATGTTTATGTGTTGGTCACTGTCTGCAGTTCTGGAGGAAGCAAAGATAAATATTAATAACATAGGGTTTTTGTCCTGAAGGGGCTCTTTGGGGGTGGTGACCGTACTGGCAGACAGACTTTGAGTGCAGAGTGGCCGGGGTGGCCCTACAGAAAAGCCCAGGGACTGTGGGTGTGCAGAGGGGGCTGCCATCAGTCCTCAGGGGTCTTCCCAGGGAATTCTTCCCAGAGGAGGGAAGGCTAGAAGTGCTTCCTACCCATTATCTCATTTGTCCTTCCCACGTTCAATTTTGAGTAGAGATTGGGTGATTGGAGGGGAAAGGGCATTCCAGGCAGCGGGGACAGCATGAACAAGGGTGGAGAGGACTGTGCTGCAGGTGTGTGCGTGCATGTACATGTGTGTGTGTGCATGTACACGTGTGTGCGTGCCTGCGGCTGTAAGTGGCTCAGTGCTCCTGGAGCATCCACTTCTGAAGGGCGCATGCACAACTGTCGCAGAGCCACTTTCCGCTGACACCACCAGGCTTCTGTAAGGGAATGCAATGAGGGACATGAGGCTGGGACCTGGGCTGGGGCCAGGCCTGGAGGTCTGGCTTTCAGTTACCAGAAGATTGGAGCTTTTTATTTTATATTAAAAACCAAACAAAAAAACCCCAGGAAACCCTGCAGGGTTTTAAGCAGAGGAGTGATCTGGCCAAATGGACAACTTGCATCTATCTTTAGTTTTAGGGCAGTTTAATGTCCACTCAGCTCATTTCGTTGAACCGGAGACCTCCCACACTGCTACAAGGGATGCAGCAGACCACCCACTGCAGCCCTTCATCCGATTCTTGGTTGGAGTCTTTCAGCAACGGCCCCTGCGAGCACAACTCCAGGGACAGGCCTCTCTCTACGGAGGTGGCATCTTCCATTTTAAGATAGTGTCATTGTTAGAAAATTCTTTTCTTTGATTCTCACACCAACACCGCACAATGAGACCACCACCCCCATTTTTCACATGGGGACACTGCGGTTCTAACAGGCTAAGAGATTCGCCCAGAGTAACATAATACTGATAGTTGCCTGTTCACTAGAATAACACTAGTACTGTGTTCCAGGCATGGTGCCAAGCCTTTCATGTCTTATCTCCTTTTTGCTCTCACCGGTCGTATAAGACAGGTTTATATATTTATTTTTTTTTAGAGACAGGGTCTCAGTCACCTAGGCTGGACTGTAGTGGTGTGATCATAGCTCTCTGCAGCCTCAAACTCCTGGGCTCAGGTGGATCTTCCCACCTCAGCCTCCCCAGTAGCTGGGACTACAGGCACAGGGTACCATGCCCTGCTAATTTGTATTTTTTTTTTGTACAGAGGGAGTCTTACTGTGTTTCCCAGGCTGGTCTTGAATTCCTGGCCTCAAGAAATCCTCCATCCTTAGCCTCTCAAAGTGCTGGGACTACAGGCATGCTCCACCACACCCAGCTAATTTTCACATTTTTTGTAGAGACAGGGTCTTGCTATGTTGCCCATGCTGGTTTTAAACTCCTGGCCTCAAGTGATTCTCCCACCTTGGCTTCCCCAAGTGTTGGGATTACAGGCGAGAGCCCCTGTACCCGACCTAAGATAGGTTTATAATGATCTCATTTTACAGCTGAGGAAACTGAGGCTCAGATAGATTAAATGACTTGCCCAAGGTCACACAGACAGGAAATGCCCAAGACATTTGGGGTCCTGTTTCACCCCTACAGAGTCTAGCTGTATGGCTGGCATACAGTGGGTCCTGCAGTTGGCGTGGGGAGACCCACCCTGGGAATCCAGGTGGCATTGCTCGCCTGGCATCTCCTGTTCCCTCGCTGCTTCATTCTAGGTTTGGAGAAGCAGTGAATGGCAACCTGGTGGTGGGCACACTGGCCTGGCCCTCTCCCTGGGTCATTGTCATCGGATCCTTCTTCTCCACCTGTGGGGCTGGGCTGCAGAGCCTCACAGGAGCTCCGCGCCTGCTGCAGGCCATCTCGCGGGACGGCATCGTGCCCTTCCTGCAGGTCAGTGTGGGGAGGAGGACAGCCTGGGCACCCTCAGTAGACCCACCAGCCAGGCCCCTGCCCAGAGAGGCTGCACAGTGAACCAGGGCCACCACGCAGAATGGGTGTGCCTTACTTGGGATTTGGTCCATGGTTGGTGCCACCTCTTTAAGCATTATCTGCTCTTAGGGGAAAAATAAATGGCCTTCTTTTGGCTCTGTGGTTGGTCGGGGACTCAAGGAGGCAGCCAAGGGGCAAGAAAAGGGTAGCTCTCTCTATGGTGCTTAAAAAGAGAGATTTATGGAGCACAAGGTCATGGCCGCTTACTAGCCTCCTGACAGCTCGTCTCCCATCTGGCCCATTGGAGCTTCTTCACCCTCCAGGGATCATTTGAACTTTGTCTCACTGGGGTACCAATGTCAGGGTAGGCGAGACACAGCAAAAGCCTGATAATCACTTTGGGTTCCCTAGAGCAGCGGTCTCAACCTTTACGGCACCAGGAACTGGTTTCATGGAACACAATTTTTCCATGGATGGGAGTCGGGGAGGGAGGGGTAGGGAGGAGGTGGAGCTCAGGCAGTGGTGTGAGCGATGGGGAGCGACTGTAAATACAGATGAAGCCTCACCTGCTCACCTCCTGCTGTGCAGCACCCCCTCCCCAAGTTTCATGGAAGATAATTTTTCCAAAGACGGTTGGGGCAGGGGCAGGGGGTCAGGGGGAGGCAGAACTCGGTGGAAGAGGCGGAGCTCTGCTGCTCGGACCAGTACTGGTCTGCAGCCAGGGGTTGGGGACAGCAGCTCTAGAGGATGAGAAACACGACAGCCTCCCCCTTCTTCATTGGTTATAGGATCCCTGCCTCTGCTCCACTGGTTCCCAAGACTGGGGAGAGGGACGAGAAGTCCTTAAGGTCTCAGTCTGCCATGATGGTTGCTCTGTCCCCAGGTCTTTGGCCACGGCAAAGCCAACGGAGAACCAACCTGGGCCCTGCTCCTGACTGCCTGCATCTGCGAGATTGGCATCCTCATTGCATCCCTTGATGAGGTCGCCCCCATCCTCTCGATGTGCGTGCCTGGCCTCTTGCCCTCCCCGTCAGTCCAGTGGGCCTCTCTGCCTGGATCCCTCAGCCATGACCCATGACAACCCACCCAAACATTTTAACAACCCCAGCAAGGTCCCCACTAGCCACAGGAGCCACCCTTTGTTGTATAGGGATTCAATCCCCCATGTATTGGGGTGTGTTGTAAGGGGATTTGGCTTTGAACCCCATCCTGAGCAGAGAGCAGGATTCAACCAGCTCCCTGGTTTCTTTCCCATTCCCCTGTTCTTCCTGTATGTCTCTATTGCTGTTTCTTCTCCCCTTTGCATCTCTGTCCCCGGGACCTTCCTGTGTTCTAGGTTCTTCCTGATGTGCTACATGTTTGTGAATCTGGCCTGTGCGGTGCAGACGCTGCTGAGGACGCCCAACTGGAGGCCACGCTTTCGCTATTACCACTGGTGGGTGCCCTGCCCCCACGCCCTCTGGACCATTTTCTTGCTTCCGCCCCAATTCCTGCCTCACTTTGGCCCATCCCTTCCGGATCTGGGGAGCCCAAACCCAAACCAGGAATCCCATTTTATCCAGCTTTTGTTGCCCAACTCTCATGAGAAAGGCCCTGGAGGGGGTCTCCTTGCAATCCTAGATAGTAATATAACGCCACCTTAAGCCATCTCAGCTGGGACCCTTCCCCTGCCCGTGACACCCAGCATCTCACAACACAGCACGGAGGCTGGAAGTCAGCCTGACCCAAGTCCAAATTGTGACTCTGCACTTCTGAATTGTGAGACCTCAGCTGATGATGTAGCTTCTGAGAACCTCAGTTTCCCCAGCTGTGAATGTCTCGGCAGCTGCACCTGCCTCGTGGGCTTCTCCTGAGCACTGCCATGCGTGGGAGATGCCCACTCCGCAGGGGCTGTTCAGCTCATCGTTTTACTTTATGGCTCTTCGTCCTCGCAATAGACCCCAGGGGCAGACAGGGGAGGGATTATCATGCTTGTGCTATGAAAAAGGAAACTGAGGCTCAAACAGGGGAAGGGACTGGTCCAAGGTCACTGAGCGAGACTATGGCATACCTGGACCAGAACTGGGGCTGCCTGACTCCCATATCGATGTTCCTGCTCTGCTGGGGGCCTCTTCCTGGGGGGTCCTGCTTCCAAGTCCCCCAGAGACCACTGCCCCAGAGCCCACCTGGCCAGGGTTGTCTGGCAGGGCCCAAGGCACAGGGACAGGGGCAGTGTGGTGACTCAGGAGTTGGGCAGGGCATGGGCCATGCCCTGTCTCTGGCTGCTTATTCATCTGGAAGGTCCCATATCCCCGTGATCTGCATGGAGGTGGTGGTGTGGGTCTCCCAATTCTTGCCTGGGCCCTGCTCCATCTCACTCTTGCTGTCTGAGCCCCAGTTCCTGCGACAGCCCTGCCAGGCTCAGGGGCTGGGTCTCCCCTCTTGTCCAGGACCCTCTCCTTCCTGGGCATGAGCCTCTGCCTGGCCCTCATGTTCATCTGCTCCTGGTACTACGCGCTGGTGGCCATGCTCATCGCCGGCCTCATCTACAAGTATATTGAGTACCGTGGGTAAGCGCTGGGAAAGGCTGGGGAGAGGGACGGCGGGGGTGGCGGCAGTGGGAGGAGGCAGGGAGCGGAAGAGGACGGGGCTGGGGTAGAGCGCAAGTGTGATGTGGGGTGGGGCAGAGGCTTCGAGAATTGGATGGGAATGGTAAGAGAATGGATTGAGAAGCGATTTTCCAAGGCTTGGCTAAGTCAGTTGGCAGGAGTGACATGCATGTCCTTTCTGAGCCTGAGCTAGATGGCTCTGCCCTGGGGCAACCAGTGTAGGGTGGGCAGTTCTCCCTGCCGCTCCTGGCTTCTGCCTCTCCTGACCCCCTGTCCGGCCCCAGGGCAGAGAAGGAGTGGGGCGACGGGATCCGAGGCCTGTCCCTCAGCGCTGCCCGCTACGCCCTCTTACGCCTGGAGGAGGGGCCCCCGCATACCAAGAACTGGAGGTAAGTGGGGTGTGGGCACGCTTGTGCTCTGGGTGGGGGCGGGGGCAGGGCCTGAGCCACCCATGGGCTTTGTTTTCTGAGTGGCGCCCCGAGCGCTCAGCCTGGTCCTCCCCTCCCACCTGAAACTCCCGGGCTGAGCTGAGTTTTAGACGTTTGTTCTCCAAATGCCACCCACCATACCAGCCTCCTGATCTATTCATTCATTCATTCGTTCCATCACTTGTTCAAACTATTTATGAATGCGTGGTGTGTGGCAAGCCCCCTCTGGTCTCTGAGGATGTAGGATGCTCCCAATTCTGTGCAGAAAGCACACAGACAGATCAACATCAGATACGGCGGCATTTGCTCTGGGAGAATCATTGCCTTTGAGAGTTACAGGGGCTCTCAGACATCTCTAGATTAATGACAATTCCGCCATTTTATTTGCGTGAAAACCAGGGGCCAGAGACGGTCTCTGAGGTCACAGAATCTTCCCCTCCGCCTCTCAGCCCAAGGTGCTTTGTGACTGGCTTCCCCCTGTGCTTAACACCCTGCCCACCTCCCTGAGTTTCACTTTGCCAAGAGTGAAGCCTGGAACTCAGAACCATGCCCAGGACATCACTGGCTTGTCCTTGCTGGTGCCTACTAAACGGGCTTCTGGGGACCAGGACTTTGCATTATGTGTCCGCGAATTCTCAAGTGCTGAGCACAGGGTCTAGCTCAGAGTAGGTGCTTAGAGAAGGCTATTAAATCAGTGGGTGGTTGGACACAGCACATGGGATGGCTAAATGAATAAGAAAATGGATGGATGGATAGACGTGTGGACGGATAAGTGCACGGGTGCATGAGAAGGCAGCTGGGTGCAGAGATGGATGTGTGAATGGCCAGTGGGTAGGTGGGCGTGGATGACAGAGGGAATACTGCACACACAGGTACAGTAATATGGATATTGGATGTGAGTGGATGACTGAAGGACAGCATAGATGGGTGGGTGGTTGAATGGGTAGATATATGAGTGAGGGGAACGGAGAGATGGATCAGGGGTGGACGGATGGATATGTGAGATGGTTGGATGGGTTGATATTCAAGGAAATGGATGGATGGCTGTTTAGATGGATGGATGGGTAGATGGGGGTATACAGGACAGACGGTTAGGTGAGGTGCTCATGGATGGATGGTGGGTGGATGGTTGGGTAGGTGGTAGATAATCCCGTGACCCTGCACCCTCTTCAGGCCACAGCTGCTGGTGCTAGTGCGCGTGGACCAAGACCAGAATGTGGTGCACCCCCAGCTGCTCTCACTGACCTCCCAGCTCAAGGCAGGGAAGGGCCTGACCATTGTGGGCTCTGTCCTTGAGGGCACCTTTCTGGACAACCATCCCCAGGCCCAGCGGGCAGAGGAGGTGAGCAGAGGCCCCGGCAGTGTGGGAAGGCTGGGACACTCAGGAAGACAGTTTTCACCCCTTTGTACTTTCCTTCCTTACCACCTTTGGGATAAAAGAGGGTGTGGGCTTTTCTGTCCTCTTCCTTAGAAGAGGAACCCAAGGGCTCAGGGACTGAATTCCTTAGAAGTCAACTCACAGAACAAAAGACCATCAGAGCAAGAAGGGCCCATTTTATGGATAAGGAAATTGAGGCTTAGTGAAGTCAAGCCACATGTCTAATAGGACAGAAAACTAAGATTCATATGAAGACCACTAGACTGCAACTCCAGGCTTCTTCCTGCCAAAGTGTAGATCTTTCTACATATTTTCACACCCACAGACTGCCGATCCCCACACTGTGGAGTTGACAGGGCGAGTGTCCACATTTGGCACAGGAAGAAACTGAGGCCCAGAGCAGGAAAGCAGCTTGCTGGGACTACAGAGCTGGCTGGAAACACAGTCAGGATTCGAACCCAGATCCCTGCTCTACGTCACCTGCTCTTGTCTCCATCCCCTAGTCCACGGCCACAGAGCAGCGGGCAGAGCCAGGGTGGGCTGGGGCGGCCGGTGTCTGCCCTAAGCGCACTAAGAGGTGTTGGAACCCGAAGGTAGCGGAGGAAGTAGGTTGTGTCTGTGATTCAGGCCCTTCTCCCCTCAGGGCTGTGGCTGGGAGTGGAGAGAGAACAAGGGGCCCGAAGGAGGGGGGTGAGACAGGGAGGGGCCCCCTGATGGCTTGTGACAGTTGCCGTTTCTGCCTCACTGGGCCGTTCACACCAATCTGTCAGGACCCAGAGTTGGAGGCCTCGGCTGGTCGGTTCAGGTGAACATGCAGCGGCTGAGCGTGCTGTGTCCCCAGCAGTGGGCAAGGCAGGGTGGGGACAGAGATGGTTCAGACCAAGTCTCGGCCCTCAAGGTGCTTGCAGGCTGGCAGGGAAGGGAGGACGCACAGAAGGCCCTCCCGCCCACCGGATGTTGATAAGTGCGTGGCAGAGTTAATAACGCCCGAGTCGAACTCGGGCTGAGGGTTTACCATGTGTCAGGCAGGATGCTAAGCCCTTGTGTGCATCGTGTCATGTGATTCTCTTCATTCCTAAATGTAGCTGTCATGACCCCCTTTGACAGATAAGAAAACCGAGATTCATGGAGGTTGGGTGACTTACCAAGGTCACACAGCCAGGTGGTGGCAGATAGGAATGGAGCCTCTGTGATCTGGCATCGGGGCAGTGGCTAAGAGTGTGGGGGCTGGAGCCAGACTCTCCGGACTGGGATCCCCACAGTGACATTAGCTGCGTGTCCTTACGCAAGTCTTGATTGCTCCGAGCCTCAATTTCCTCATTTATAAAATGGGAGGAATAAGAACGCTTCCCTCCCAGTGCAGATGAAATGTGCATTTTAAATGCTTATCATTATGCTACTTTAAAAAATTGTTGGAACAAATAGTCTGGCTATGCAGAGAAGCCTAGTTGAATCCTGATCTGGGCAGGAGTGGTATCTGAAGAAGGTGGTATTTGAGTTGGGCCAGGCAGGGTGTCAGCTATGATGGGGCAGGGGCTGTGTCAGGGTGCGGGCAGAGAGCATGCCAGGCAGGGCACTGTGGGGGCAGCGGCAGGGTGGAGGGAAGTGGGGGGTCAGATCATGAAGAGCCCGGATTGATCGGCAAGGAATTGGGCACACAGACGATGGGGATCCGTGCACAAGTCTGGTGCCAGATACTGACATGGCTGGAGCTGAGCTTCAGGAAGATTGGACAGGAAGGAGGGAAGACATGGGGGTAGGGAGGCTGCAAGGGGCTCAGCCAGGGCCAGGGAAGCCTGGTCAGTCCTTATCTGACCCCATGCACCTGCTACCCCAGTCCATCCGGCGCCTGATGGAGGCGGAGAAGGTGAAGGGCTTCTGCCAGGTAGTGATCTCCTCCAACCTGCGTGACGGCGTGTCCCATCTGATCCAGTCTGGGGGCCTTGGGGGGCTGCAGCACAACACCGTGCTCGTTGGCTGGCCCCGCAACTGGCGGCAGAAGGAGGATCATCAGACGTGGAGGAACTTCATCGGTAACGCGGTGGGGGGCTGGGCAGTGGAGGGCCGGGGCGGGGTTTCCCATGCACAGCCTGCCAAGTGTGGATTCAGCAGATGCAGGCGACAGCAGTCAATGCTGGCCAAATGCCAGCCACTGTGCTAGGCGCTGGGGACTCAGCTGCGAGTGAGACAGTCTTGGCTGCACAGGCCCTGGGAGGAAGACGGTGCCGGGCAGGGGGGAGAGTTACAGCTTTGAAGCCTCAGAGGCTGGGGTCTGCATCTCAGCCCTGGTCCTTCCTACCTGTGTGATTGTACACAGGTGACTCACCCTCTCTGAGCATCAGATTCCTTGGTAATCATTGCTAAGAGTAATGTGATCTCTCACATTTATTGAATGAGCTGTGAGTGCCAGCAAGTTGAGGCTTTCTCTGATTCTCTCTTTAGTCTGTGAGGGTTAGGCGCTGTTAGTTTCTTGAGGTCACACCACTGGGAAGCCAGAGTTTGAACCAGCCCAGAGGCTGCATTGTTAATTCTGAGCTATTCTGCCTCCTTTATAGGTAGATCATGGTTGCAAAGCACTGGGAGGATTCAGTGAGGTTGCGCATGATGTGTTTTGTTTTTTTTTAATTTTTTGAGACAGAGTCTCACTCTGTTGCCCGGGCTAGAGTGCCATGGCATCAGCCTAGCTCACAGCAGCCTCAAACTCCGGGGCTCAAGCGATCCTCCTGCCTCAGCCTCCCGAGTAGCTGGGACTACAAGCATGAGCCAACACCCCCCGCTAATTTTTTCTATATATTTTTAGTTGGCCAGCTGATTTCTTTCTATTTTTAGTAGAGATGGGGTCTTGCTCTTGCTCAGGCTGGTCTTGAACTCCTGAGCTCAAATGATCTGCCCACCTCGGCCTCCCTGAGTGCTAGGATTACAGGTGTGAGCCCATGGTGTGTTCTTAACAATCAGAAAGGGCAGGTGGTGTTACTGCCATTTAACAGATGGGGAAACTGAGTCCCAGAGAGGTTGCAGGACTTTCCCATATCCCAAAACCAAATATGTGATGAGGCCCAGGTAGATACTGGTTTTCTCACTGCTCAGCTCAAGGCCAAAGCCAGGTGGAGTGGGGTGGGGTGCTGGGTTCCAGGAGCCCTCGTGGCTGCTGCTGTGTGCTGAGGGAGACCCAGTCACTGTTCCCCCCTCTGGCCTTCTCCTTGGCTGCCCTCAGAACTGGTCCGTGAAACCACAGCCGGCCACCTTGCCCTGCTGGTCACCAAGAACGTTTCCATGTTCCCCGGGAACCCTGAGCGCTTCTCTGAGGGCAGCATCGACGTCTGGTGGATCGTGCACGACGGCGGCATGCTGATGCTGCTGCCCTTCCTGCTGCGGCACCACAAGGTGAGTGTGCACGCGGGAGCCTGTGTAGGCGTGTATTTATTGGCATGCATGTGTGCACACACATGAGCAAGGCTCGTGGACTCTGGCCAGGGTCAGCTTCCATGTCCTTCCTCCCTTGTGAGCTCCTGGGAAAGGGATCTGATAACCTCCCTCATTCTGAGATGTTAGGAACTGACTCTGTCTCCCCTTGCAGGGGCATTGCCGTAAAGGAGAGCAATGCTTAACCCAAGCAAGTGATACTCTAGCGGAGGGCCCTCAGACCTAAGCAGGGAGCTTTTGTAGGGAGCGGCCTCTGCGAGGGAGGATTTCAGGCCTGCATGTCTGTGTGGGGAGGGGGTGGGAAGGTCGAGGGGACAGAGTCCTCTGGCCCTGGGTCTCCTCATTGCATCTGGGCAGGAAGGGACCTTCCTGGATCCCTCTCATCCCTTGCAGGTCTGGCGGAAGTGCAAGATGCGCATCTTCACTGTGGCCCAGATAGACGACAATAGCATTCAGATGAAGAAGGACCTGACCACATTTCTGTACCACTTACGTATCACTGCAGAAGTCGAAGTAGTGGAGATGGTGAGTTCCCAGGAGACACCCCTGGAGTCCCACTTGGATCCCATTCCTCTTGGCCTTACCACCAAATAGAGCAACCCCAACATCGGCTTATGATGCTGGATCCCTTCCCCGACATCCACCTCTTAGTCTCTGACATCAGAGTTCGTCCGTACACCCCTCTCCTTTATAAGAATAGTCATGTCTAATAGTGCTCAGTATATGCCAGGCACTATTCTATGCACTATATACATATAATATTATATATATACACACATATACATATATGTACTTCTTAGAAATGGGGTCTTGCTATGTTGCCCAGGCTGGCCTCAAACTCCTGGGCATAAGCAATCCTCCTGTCTCAGCCTCCCGAGTAGCTAGGAGTATAAGCATGTGCCACCGTGCCTGGCTTGTGTATATTCTCACAACAGCCAATGAGACAAATACCATTATCAGCATTTCCATTTTACAGATTAGGAAGTTGAGGCACAGAAAAGTTAAATATAGTCATGTTTCACTTAATGATGGAGATACACTCTGAGAAATGTGTTGTTAGGTGATTTTGTTGTGCGAGCATCATGGAGTGGCCTTACACAAACCTAGATGGTACAGCCTCCTACACACCTAGGCTATATGGTAGCGCCCGTTGCTCCTAGGCTACAAACCTGTACAGTATGTTACTGTACTGAACACTGCAGCTAATTGTGACACAATGGTAAGTGTGTATCTAAATATGTCTAACCATAGAAAATGTACAGTAAAAATACGGTATTCTAATTTTATGGGATGACCGACCGTTGTGTACGCAGTATGTTATTGACCAAAAACGTTGTTATATGGTGTGTGAGTGTGATTTGCCCAACGCAGTACGTGGCAGAGCCAGGATTCAAACCCAGGGAGGCCAGCTCTAGAGCCTGTGCTACTACAGCCTCTTGTCCATCCACCCTCAGTTTATCCATCCACCCGTCCCTCTGTGTATTCATTAATCTACCCAAACTTTCATTGATGTATTCACTCACTCACCCCTCCATTCATTGACACATGTGTTCATTCATCCCTTTGCTGCTTTCTCTCTTCTTCTCCTTCTCTATTCACCCAGGCAATTAATTAATCCATTCATTCATTAGTTGATCCATTCGCATGCCTGGTCCTGAGCTGGGCTGAGGAGGGGATGAGCTGCCTGCCTTCTGGGAATGTGGCCCTCTCTGCTCTGTCCTTGATGAAATTAATTCACTGGTGGGAAGCCCTAGATTGGCAGGAGAAAGGGGACCTGCCCCACTTCCCTGAGCTCAGAGCTCATGCTTTCCTCCCTTGCCCCTCTCAACCCACCTCCACCCCTGTCTGCCACAGCATGAAAGTGACATCTCAGCTTACACCTACGAGAAGACATTGGTGATGGAGCAGCGCTCCCAGATCCTCAAACAGATGCATCTGACCAAGAACGAGCGGGAGCGGGAGGTGAGGCTGCCCTGGCTGGGCTCTGGAGAGCCTCAAGCTGCTGCCAGTGCTGGGTCTGCACAGGTTTGGGATGGCCCTGGGTGACTCTCCTGGCCATTGGCACTGCCACCTTTACCCTCATCACCCTGACTCTCCCAGTCATACCTCCTGACACTGGTCTCCCCCTCAGTGGGAGTACACACTGCAGCTGCACCTACCTACCACACCTCTCAGCCAGGAGACAGAGGGACCTTGGCATGGGTGACACATCTTTCCCTCTGTATGTGACTTCTGGGGCCTGAGGGAGAATAGTGGAGGCTAGCTACATATGTATGGCTGATGAGTCCTTGGGGCATGGGATACCAGTGTGGGGGACAAGGGTGCATGTAATGGACTCTCAGGGAATAGGTAACAGATGGGTACTTGTGGATATAATTGGTGAGTGATAGTTAGGGGCAAATCTCCTAGGGTGTGATTGATGAGTTCTCAGGAGTAATGGTGATGAGCTTCCTGTGGGGTATGGGTATAAGATCTCCCAGGTGTGGGTAATGTGGGATCACTGGTCTCCTGGAATATGGATGAAAGACCTACCCTGGGATGGAGTCCTTGGAGGAGCGGTGGTACCCCAGGCTGGGGACAGAAGAGCTCCTGGAGGTGGGTGATAGGTTGCCTGGGGAATGGGTGGCAGATCCTATACGTGAGGGTGACAGAACCATGGGTTATGAGTCTGCCTGGTGTGCATAATATATTTCTTAGAATGTGGTTGATGGATTTTCAGGGGAACGAGCTGGGAAGAATGGATCCTCCAAGGATGGGGGTGTTATCCAAGGGCAACAGTAAAAATTGTAAAAAATTGCATGTGCACTGACCAGCCAGAACTGAAATTGGACCGTAGTGCTAGGATAGAGCCTTGCTGTGCCAGGTGTTAACCTTTTGTTTGCTGGATGGTGGGGAGGTCTGGGGTTCTAAAGAGGAGCTGGGACGGCCAGGTCAGTGGTGCAGCAGCTATTTGGTCTCAAACCATTGCAGTATTTTAGCAACTGGTACAGTTCCAGAAAGTGCGCATCCTGGCTGAACATCAGCTCTGGTGGTAGCTCTTTGCAGCGCATGGGTGGAGACTCCCAGCAGAGCTGGTGCCAACCTGTGTCACTCCCTAGATCCAGAGTATCACAGATGAGTCACGAGGCTCGATCCGGAGAAAGAACCCAGCCAACACTCGGCTCCGCCTCAACGTCCCAGAAGAGACAGCTGGTGACAGCGAGGAGAAACCAGAGGAGGAGGTGTGCAGCTGGGGTGGTTTGGCCCCAGCCAGTGGGAGCAGAACCTTTGCCCTCCAAAAGAATCACCTGCTGTTCCTTCATTCATCCGTCAGGTGCAGCTCATCCACGACCAGAGTGCTCCCAGCTGCCCCAGCAGCTCGCCGTCCCCCGGGGAGGAACCTGAGGGGGAGGGGGAGACAGATCCTGAGAAGGTGCATCTCACCTGGACCAAGGACAAGTCGGTGGCAGAGAAGAATAAAGGCCCCAGTCCCGTCTCCTCTGAGGGCATCAAGGACTTCTTCAGCATGAAGCCGTACGGGCCTGGGGGCTAAGGGCTGGGGGCTGGGGTGAGCCGAAAGCAGCAAGGCTGTGCCCCATGGCAGAGCAAGTGCGCAGGCATCCTGGCCTGGCGGTCTGCAGACCCAGCTCAGACATTTTCTTGGTTTCCCTGAGACTTGGGGAGTTGGGCCTGATTGCCAAGCGTCAGAATCCCAGGTGCAGGCTGTGGAAAGGTAAAGGATGTGAAGGAATCGGGGGACAGCACCAGTGCTCACTCAGGGCAAATGATGGTGGCGCAAGCCCCCAGCCTCTTCCTCTCTTTTGACCCCTCTTTCTTTCCCTCTCTGCTTCTCTTGTGTTTCCTGAAGGGAGTGGGAGAACTTGTAAGTGCTTCAGCATTTTTTCATTCTCCCTCTTAGGCTGGCCAGGGTCCCTGCCCTCCTCGCTCTATCACGAACCCCCAGTTGGTGCCCCTGACCTCTGGGGTCTCTAAGGAGCCCAGCTGAGAGAGGTCTGGGGTTGGTGGTCCGCGGCTTGCTAGAACCAGGCCCCACCCAGCAGCGCAGGTCGGGCTGGGAGGGCGACTGGATCCAGCCGGTCCTTCCTCAGGTCCCCAGGGCTCACGCGCTCTCCGCCCCTCCTTCCTCCCGCAGGAACCAGTCCAACGTGCGGCGCATGCACACGGCCGTGCGGCTGAACGAGGTCATTGTGCAGAAATCCCGGGACGCCAAGCTTGTTTTGCTCAACATGCCTGGGCCTCCTCGCAACCGCAATGGTGACGAAAACTGTATCCTGGACTTAAAATTAGGGGAAAAGGGAGGTGGACATCAGGGGACCTGGGGCCTAGCTCTGGGATGGAAGAGCTGAGCCCTTCCTGCTTCCGGATCAGCACCTCGGACAGGGACACGGGCGCACGAGTTCCCTGGCTGCTCAGCGCTATCCCAATTTCGTCGGGAGGGAAGGGCACCGGGTCTTTCTCCTTGACCCACTCTCAGACATGGAATTCCTCGAGGTCCTCACAGAGCACCTGGACCGGGTGATGCTGGTCCGCGGCGGCGGCCGCGAGGTCATCACCATCTACTCCTGAGAGCCAGGACCTGCCACCCAGGCCCGAGCGTCCGGCCCCGCGGCCCCGGAGCTCTCCCCGCGCCCCCCGCCGCTGTCACCGTTTACATACAGACCCTGTGCCCGTGCCCTGGCCCCTTACCCCGCTGCCTGAAGCCGGAGGCCACGCCCGTCGGGGCTGACTCGGAGAGGGCGCCCCCCGCGCGGAAACCACAGCCCCCGAGAGCCCCGCTGGCCTGCCGGTCTGCGCTGCCCTTTTTCTAAGCCCGGCCTCGTCCGGCTGGAGGAGACACTGCAATAAAGGTCGGGAGGAGGCGCGGAGAGCAGAGAAGCTGGGGCCTGGAGGACCCCAGGTAGTCCACGCGGCCCCTTTCCCCTCCCACGCCCCGCCGCGGCCCTCGCTCCGCGCTCCTCGGCGCTGCTCCCCGACCGTGGGGCGCGCGCCGGCCGAGCCTATACATAGTGTACAGGAGACATCGAGTGTATTTTTAACGTCCCCATATTTACGTGACTAGAAGCGCAACAGACTTCTCTTCTCGCCACTGTCGAGCTCTCGCGCTGGGGGCACCCCGGAGAGGCGGAGGCCTCGGGAAGCCGGGTTTTTCTTCAAGTCTGAGAGTTTGAGAGCAGAAGTGCTTTAGGCCCAGGCGGGGGTCGTGGTCCTAGTCCCTCGACACCCGCCCTGCTCTCGCCTCCTCGCCCTTTCCGCGCGCCCTTGGCTTCCCACCCTTCCCTCCAGTTCTTTTTGGAGACGAGGTGAGACGTGTCCGACTTTTCCTGGATTCGCCTCCCAGCGGATGTGAGCTTCCGCGGCGGCTGCAGAGACGCGCGCAACCTCTTCTCATCGGCTCTTATGCAAGTTGGGGCCAGGATAGGGGAGGGGCGCTCCTCAAGGGGGAGAAACCGAGAGAGGCCCGCGCCCCACCGAGGAAAGCCCCGCCCCGGTGCCTTCGCTGGGGAGCAGGCGTCTCTCCTCAGTCGGCTTGTCGCCTGCTCACCCTATCCCATGGCTCCTCGCCAAAGACTGAAATCGTGGAGCTGGAGGGGGGCCCCCTCCCCAGACTTTCCTCCCTGGGACAGGTGAGGGAGGAGGGGGCGATTCTGGTTTAGGGGCCGAACCCATTGGGAGGCTCCAGCGCCACCCCTGATGTTCCCTCCTCCAGGGAGGCAGCTCTGGCCTCCGGGACCCAGTCGCCTACTCCGTGCACTGGGGCTGGGCGTCACTGCCTAGCAGCCGCCTCCAGCTTTGTCTCCCAGGCACCTGGGCCCTGGGGGAGAGCTGGAGTCGCCACGCGATTTGTTCTTAGCGCCTCTCTGCCCTCCTCTAACTAGGACCCTAGGCCTTTGGCTTCCCCAACTCCAGTCCTTGGCGCTTCCGCTCCACCCGCCTGGTCTGAGGCGCCCTCTGTCCTTGGAGACAGCGCGTTGGCGTTGGCCGGGTTCCCTTTCCCCAGGGTACGCTACTAAGGGGACAGGCACTGCATGCTCGTTCCAGCACTCTCTGGGACTGGGTACAGTACCTCCAGCCCCAGGGCCCTGACCTACAGCACCTAGTTAGACACATCTTGCCCACCTCCCAGAGCTGGGGCCACTGAGTACTCCTGACCTCACCATCTCCTTTCCTTTGAGCCCAAGGTGAAGAGCTGGAGCCATCCTAGACAGGGTTAGGCTGGGGGCAGGTCTGGAGGTCTCCTGGTTAGGCCAAGGCCCCTCTGAGATTTGATCAGGGGTCTAAGTAGATTCTTTTATGTATCAATCTGAAAGTTGGAGGTGTTAGACACTAGCCCCCTGCATCCTTCGAAAGACCTCCCTCTGAGAACCATAGCTGGCTCCCACCTTCTGGGAGCCTAGTATTTCAGAGCTGAAGTTGTGGGCTGCATAGGAGAAAGGGGCGGTATCAACATCAATTAGGGAACCAAAGTTGCACTATCTGGGCCCATACTGTCTGGTTGGCAAGAGCAAAGTTTCCGTTGATGAAAAAACATCCCACAACAAAATCCCAAGTTTTCTGTGCTACATGTGCAATATTTGTTATGAATGTTATCACAAGTCATTCATCAAATTATCTTTATAATCACTGTAGCTAGATGTTTCATGTCCATCCAAGTGACTTTTATTCTGAGTGCAATATTTCAATAGCCTTGTAGTGATAACTAGTGTTGCTTTTGTTTTAGACGATCTATGTGCAGGGCAATGCAATGAAGTTGAAAACCCTTGTAAATAGGAGAGGTTGCAAACCAAATCAAGAGTATTTATTACTATTATTACTACTATTATTATTAGGCCTGCCTTTAATTTTCAGTGTTTCAGTATTCCGCATCCTGCCTCAGTATTGATCTTGTGTTCTTTGTGCCAATATGAAAAGGAGAGGGTTGGTTCTTTCCTTTATTGTTGAATGCTCCCATTTAATGCTTTATGGCTTTTACTGTATTAATTTTTTAGACTCCTGTCTGCACAAAATGCAATAAAAATAATTTTATTATACCCTTCACGGCCTGAGGTGTGCTATTTGGACACTCCAGGAGGACCCCACACTCTTAATCAGAAACACTGACCTTCACTGACAGAAAAGTTGGGCTGATGCCCCAGGTCTGGTTATCTGATTTGTATACCGACAGCTCTGGGGCCCTGGCCTGAAGGGCACTGCACTAATATCATCTCCTAAGAGACTGGTAGGCACTTACTAGCTGCCAGGCTGCACCAATATTCCCTGTGAAGCATGGAGCACGTACTAGGTGAAGTTCAGTACTACTGGCACTTTGATTCCTAACCCCCTGGGGACCTGTGTCACCCACTTCACCACAACCACCCCAAGTTTACTCAATGCTCTTCAAGGCTCCTTCAGGTTCTGTGACTACGGATTCTGCCAACCTTCTGCCCAACAGGTGGAAAAGAGGGTGGCAACGGAGAAAAAAGTGGACAGGAGAGTGCCCCCCTCAGCACCCCACCAACTAGAAATGGCCGCCTCATAGCCTGTCTTCCTTTCCTAGAATAAGAGGACAAGCCTGCTGACACAATGAATGACTTACTACAAGCAGGATGCTGAATACAGCATTGTAATTAGCCAGTGGGCTTTTGCTCTGAGCTGTTATCAAAAGCTTCTAACTAGCTGCGCATGTACACAAAGAAGGTGGGGTTAAAACAGGTTCTGAGGCCTGACTATAGGTTGAGGACAAGGCAGGGTCCCTCACCACCTGATTCTGGGAAAGAGTGTCCTGAAAAGAGGTACTGCAGATATTCAGACTCAAGAAAGATGAACACAGCTTTTACTTTTTCATTTTAATTAAAAAGTAATCATTTCATCTTATTAACAACACAAGAGTTCCCAAGAGGGGGAAAAAACCACTATATAACACAAACAAGTTGGAACATAAAATGCTGCCATTTGGGGACCTTGAGTTTAGAAACCATTGTTTGCTCAGCCACCGGCAGGGACTCAGCTGAAGCTGCCGCTCTCCCTCCCCCCTGCTGGGGCCCCCACACTGTGATCCTCAGGGCTGTAATGAGCACACTCCCTAGGGAGAGGGCAGCTTCCTGTGGCTCCGCATGGAGCAGGAGCCAGCAAACCTCCCTCAACAATTTCATTCTGGCTCAAAAGTCATGAACAGCCCTCTGTCTGGAGAACATGTCCAGCTACCAAAAGTCTGACATCAAAATGGTCCCTATCTCCTGCTGCTCAGAAAACAGAGTAAGAGTCTAGATGAAAACAAAACAAGAGCCTGGGTTTTTGAGCCAAAAGCTCAAAACAAATCACGAAGAAATGGGTGTTCACGGCCAGAGTCTCACTACCGACTCCGTGAAGTGCCGCTGAAGAGGGGGATGCTGACAGAAATGGTGAGGGGGAAGAGTGGTGGGGCCCAGATTCACAGTTTGGGTTAAACTGCTGCTGAATGGAGCTGTTCAGTCCATTGGAGATCCTCCAACAAAATGAAAACAAGAAAGAAAAAACAAAAAACCATCTTGGCTCAGGCAGAAAAGTTCCTTCTGTGGCTGCTGTGGTTAGTCCTCAACAATCCGGAGTAGCTGATTTATGAATCCTTAAGCAGACCCCCAAACTTGTGGGATGCGGGGGTTTGATGACATCGTGCCTACCAAAGCCAGTTTGCTTTTCTGCAACTCTAGGCAAGGGCTGTAGGCAGGAGCTAGAGCTCTGGTCGACATGTACGAAGCTGGAAAGACTTGGTAGGTTCAACATGAGCAAAGGTGATGGCCACTGACGTGACAAATGTCATTCCAAACTCAGCCAGTTGGGCCTGGCTTCTTCCTTTCCTCTCCCAAATCCAGCAGACAGGACCAGCGAAATCCCACCAAATATAAACTGAGCCCAGACACTTGTACTGCCCAAGTGACCCCAGAGATACTTATTTTCTACAGAAAAACAAAAAACAAAACGAAAAATAGATACAGCCCCCAATACAGTATAAACTGACTTTGTAAGGAATAAATAACACAGCCTTGAGCAGGAGAGAGAGCAGGTGGTAGAAACTTATGACATTTGATGTAGACCTGGAGAGAGCAAAGAACATCCCCCAAACAACTCTATTTAGAACGCAGTAAGTGGGAGGAGGCCAAGGGATGAGGGAACCGGGGGTAGTTGAAAGATTTAGCCTCAGTAATGCCTCTGGTAAGATCCCATGGGGGCCTGCGGCTGCCCCACCTGTGCTGTGGTCTGGCTAACCAGGTGGGAGAGAGCAGGGCCACTCTGGATCAGGGTGTCCAGAGCCTTCTGTACACTTGGATTGTCAAAGTTGATACTTATGGAAGACACAGGCCTCTGGCTAGCCATGTTGCTAGGAGGTGCCAGGCGACTGGAAGGCTGACCAAAGAGCCCTTCAGAAGGAGCCCCAGGTCTGGGACCCATGTTCCGAGCAGATCCTGCCTGTCCCAAAATGTTTGGAGGCTGATTGCCAGAGGCTTGTGATCTTTGCTGAGGCTGGCTGTTCGCTGCTGTGGAAAAACTCTGGTTCTGGGTGCTTCCGGTAACAACTGAGGGGGATGCAGAGCTGCTATTGGCCACAACCGTGCCACTATTGAAGAGGCTGAGGATTTTGGCCTGAAGCTCTTGCTGGGAGGTGGGGGGTGCAGCTGGAGTGGGTGTAGCAGAGGGGAGCACTTGGCCGCTCTGGAGCGGTTGGGGGCTTGGCTGTGTCTTCAGCGAGGCACCCGAGGTCGCCCCGAGTGATTGGCGGGAAATCGGGCCTGGAAGACAGAAGAGGGAGGTATCTCGTTGAAAGTACCCCCCAAGGGCAGGAGGCCTAGCAGCCAAAGGAAGAACAATAATCACTGAGTCACATCAATCACATAGTACATAGACAATAACATTCCCAAAGGGGCCAGTTCATGGTATGTGCTGTTTACAGAAACTAACCTAGTTCCCTCAGAGAACTGTTACAAAATAAACACACAAATAAAAAAGGGCATCCATCCTGGCTACCAGGGAGCCAGTAATACTAGTCCACCCACCACCACATTAACTACAGGGACCAGAATTCAGTACCCAAATCTTAAGTTGGCATTATCATCATATCAGCACAGACAACCCATGGGAGAACCCACGGGATGGACTCATTTCCCTTACCCACCCCAAGAGCCCTGGGCCTGCCACCCTCCCAACAGAGCCTGGGGATTAGAGAAATGCAGAGTCAGAACTTCACCTCGGCCCTGCCTCGTAGCTCACCAGGCAGAGAGTCGGTGCTGCTCCTCATAAGCCGCTCCTTCCGCTCTCGAAGGTAGTTGATGATCTTGTCAGTCTCTTCGGCAGTGAGGTACCTGTTGTCTGCCAGCAGGTTAATGAGGCTCTGGATGGCTGGAGGGTGGCCTCCGCGCACTCCCTCGTCAGGGCCTCCTCGCTCTCTTTCCTGTAGGATGGCTTCATCGGCCATCTTGGCTGCCTGTCTGGCAATCTCTTCACGCTCTTTCTCCCGGCACTCATTCTTGTAGCGTTCATAGTTTCTGGCTACCAGCACCATGGCATCTGCCTGGGGCATGTTGCGATGCTCTGTAGGAGGGAATGACAAGAGTTATTTTCTTCTATTACATATCTGAGTGCCCACCTGCTGCACTCTGCCAAGCCTTCCCTAACCTCACATCAGCCAGAAAACCATTTTGGTGATAAAAATCCATTCGGTAACAAAAAGCCTTGAGATTGGAGCGGGATGGGAAGAGAGATGAAGGGTGAGAAGAGAGGTGAATGGGTATCTTTGGTGGGGATGTGCTCCTTTGCACAGAGCTGGTTCTTCGGGAGAATTTCTAGATTACAGACTTGTAGTAAAAACCAAAGAAACATGACAGCCTCCCATGGATTCAAACAGATCATGCGGGGAATAGCCATGGGAGGCAGGCCCAGCAACCTGTAGACCGGCAGCAGGAGGCCAACAAGCCCCCTCTGGAAAGCTGGCTCTCCACTGTGCTCCTCAGGACTCAGCTGGCCTACTGTTTTTTAATTCATCAGTTCAAAAGTCATGGATTAAGATCAAATTGTGACCGTAAATAACCTCCTCTCTTCACCCATGGGCAATGTGGTTTACAGGGTGGTGAGTAGACTCCTCAGAACTGTATACAAATGCCCTCCTGCATCTTGAGGACTATTCTCAAGAGAGACAAATGACCCATGGAGACCCTTATACATTTTATGGTTATGAGGGTAACTGGTCAGGGAAATAGAGATCTGGGGTGTGGTGGGAAAAGGGAAAGTCTGTGGTGTAAGAGCAATGAGCACGCATCAGTTGGCAGAGTCTCAACCCTCTGGGCTTAAAGTACTAAAAGCTACTTCAGACAAGGACTTTAAGAAGTCATCCCTGGGCCTCTAAAGAGTAAGGGCCTCTCCCCTGTCTATACAGCCCCTGCTCACTTCCCCATCACACTTACAAATAATATCCTAAATGCCTGTTATATTTTCTGTCCCCCATTAGAAAATTGGGTAAAGGCCGGGCACAGTGCTCACGCCTGTAAGCATAGCACTCTGGGAGGCCGAGGCAGGCGGACTGCTCAAGGTCAGGAGTTTGAAACCAGCCTGAGCAAGAGCGAGATCCCGTCTCTACTAAAAATAGAAAGAAATTAATTGGCCAACTAAAAATACATAGAAAAAATTAGGCAGGCATGGTGGCACATGCCTGTAGTCCCAGCTACTCAGGAGGCTGAGGCAGAAGGATTGCTTGAGCCTAGGAGTTTGAGGTTGCTGTGAGCTAGGCTGACGCCACGGCACTCCAGTCCAAGCAACAGAGTGAGACTGTGTCTCAAAAAAAAAAAAAAAAAGAAAAAAGAAAAAAAAGAAAAGAAAAGAAAAAAAAAATTGGTTAAAAGCAAGGATTCTATTGCGTTCAGTGGAGTACGTGGCAGAGGTGTGCTGGAGCCAGATCTCATTTGTAAGAGCCAATTGTGTGCATTTCTTTCCAACTCTCCTTTCAGTGACCTTCATGTTGGTGGCTTGAAATAAAATACGGTAGCAGTATTTACACTATGAAAATCAGCGAATGCTGTAAACCATCACCCCCTATCCGAGACTGTTACTAATTAATACCTCCAGAGAGATGGACATCTATTGCCTATTTCTCCATACCTTAGGTGACATTAGGTATTGTCATTCTTTTTAATTCTTGCCAACTTGACAGATAAAAATGGCATTTCATTTCATGTAATCTGCTTTTCTTGCTGACTTTTTGGGAAAAAAATCAAGCAGTAAAGTTTTATAACAAACTGGAAATGAGGTTCTTAAAGATCTCAACTTGGCCAGGTATAAAAGAATTTAAAAATCTTTAAAGATGTATTGAGAAAACCCAGGCTTTTAAAAAGCAAGTTTGTCTTTTTACCTATAAAAAGAGATGCTGTTAGGTAAAAATGATAAAAAACAAACAAAAACTCATTCTCCATAGATAATGAAGATAGTCACAATTATCTGGTCAATGGGCAAAAACCAAGCATTTAATGTCTTTAGCTCCAATCTTTTGTTCATTTCTTATTGCTTATTACAAACTACTCCAGAACTGGTTGTTAAGACATTTGCCAGCACACCACTGTGTAATGACCAAGGATAGCGTTATAGATAGCAGGCCCAGAACTATGTATCCACTGAGAGACTAACAAATAAATGACTGTGCAAGTCTCCTTCAGTGTACTTAGAGAAGAACCATACCTTGTCTCAGCTGAGAGATATGAGTCATTTGCCCAAAATCTGCTTCTTCGGAGTAAGGCTTAAAACGAACTAGTAACTACCTCTGGGATTGTGACCCACTTAAGCCCCCGTACCTTGTGGGGTTCCAAACATGATGTTGACTGTACAGGAGCGGTGAATCTGGTGTTGCTGGGTGATGACAATAGCAAAAGGAGATCCTCCTCTGCTAACATCCTCCAAGGCTTGTGAAAGCGAAACCTCTGTGTTGAGGAAGATCAAGTCCACTACCATGCCTAGGTCTCGTACCTTCCGCCCCACAGATTCAGCGTAATCTCTGTAAACAAACACACACACAAAAAACAGGATTCAGGTGAGCACTTCCCTGACCAAGTCCAAATCTTCACACTGTTGTGTCTCAGCCAGCTGTGTGTGCTCACATAGAGAACTCAAATCCTAGCTCACCCCTAGTGCTTTCTTCAGGCTCTGAGGATCTAGACCAATTCCCTTTCTTTACACTGGCTCAGAATTGTTTTGACTTGCCTAGGGTCACACAGGAAGTTGCTAGTAGACAGTATTTGATACCCAGGTCCTTCTCTTGATTCTCTAGTCCAATGTTCCTTCCTTAACACCATCCTGCTCCCTAAGACTGCAGCACTTGTCTGTCTTTGGGAAGGCTGCATAAGCCAGTGGGAAAAGCATGGGCTTTAATGCTAGAAATGTGGGTTTGGATCCCAGGCCTAACATTTACTTGCAAAGTTGTGAAGCTTTAAGCAAGTCCCTTTACCTCTTACAAATCTCAGTTTCTTTACTAATGAAACAGGAATAATATAGCTCAGTTCATATGTTATTTCCTTCGTCTTCCCTCTAATCTAATTTAGATCCCTGGTGTTTTCTTTTAATTGGGCTCATCACCTATTTATTTATTTTTGTCACCTGCCCAATTAGGGTATAAGCTCCACAAGTGTGTACATTTCCTATTACTATTATAGCCCCAGTACCTAGCATCTGCCATAAATGCAAAAAATTTGCTGAATACACATTTTTTTTTTTCTTCTTTATTTGAGACAGAGTCTCACTGTGTTGCCTGGGCTAGAGTGCCGTGGCGTCAGCCTGGCTCACAGCAACCTCAAACCTCAGAAGGCTCAAGTGATCCTTCTGCCTCAGCCTCCCGAGTAGCTGAGACTACAGGCATGTGCCACCATGCCCGGCTAATTTTTTCTATATATATTTAGTTGGCCAATTAAT
>CAUYRT010106187.1:0-59505 GCA_963574885.1 Lepilemur ruficaudatus
GCTAATCTGGCTCCAAAGTCAATACTTTCCCCACTCCACCAAGCAGCCTCGAACTCACAACAAAGAAGGAGAGGCTGGGCTGGGCGCGGTGGCTCATGCCTGTAATCCTAGCATTCTTGGAGGCTGAGGCGGGAGGATCGCTCAAGGTCAGGAGTTCAAAACCAGCCTGAGCAAGAGCGAGACCCCATCTCTATTAAAAATAGAAAGAAATTAATTGACCACCTAAAAATATACAGAACAGAATTAGCCGGGCATGGTGGCGCATGCCTGTAGTCCCAGCTACTCGGGAGGCTGAGGCAGAAGGACTGCTTGAGCCTAGGAGTTTGCGGTTGCTGTGAGCTAGGCTGATGCCACGGCACTCTAGTCTGGGCAACAGAGTGAGACTCTGTCTCAAAAAAAAAAGAAAAAAAAAAGCACGAGAGGCTGGAGGAGCCATCTGTCTATGGAAATGTTCAAACATACTCAGAGACTTCAAAATTGTGTCTTTCTTCTGATAGCTTTGCCTCAAATAAGCAAAACTGTAGTTGCCTTTAACCCTCAACAGCGGCATTGCAATACAGTGGTTAGAGCTCCAGGCAAAGAGCCCGGAGACCTGGGTAGCAGCCCGGCTCCACCAGGAGCTTGCTGGTGACCTTGGGAAAGCACTCGCTCTCCTTGAATCGCATTTTTTCATCCATAAAAGGAGAAATCACAGCCATATCGCAGGAGGCTTTCAGTAGCATGGAAATATTTTTCACTGAATATCAATCTCCCTCTCAGTGACAGTGACGCATCGGCGCAATGGGTGCTCTCTGCTCCCGGTTCCGCTGCAGAACCCGGGAGCGTCCTGTCTACAGGGGCGACGGTACCAAGCAAGAACCCTGTGTCCCGGGTGCCAATTTGCCACCGCTCTGAAAAGTGCTGCTTCGTCAGGACGCATAGCTGGTTGAACTGGGCAGAGAGTGGAGCGTCTCTCGCCCTTCCCTGGGCTCCTCTTCCCCCGCAGACCTCAGGGTCCGGGAACCCGATTCTCCTCCACCACACCCCGTTGTAGCGCGGCCTTTGTAAATCTCTCTTCCCAGGGCAGGGCTGGAGTGGAGACAGGGAACTCCTGCGTGCCTTTGCAGGGCACGAGCTCAGAGTCCCCAGGAGCTGCGGCGGGCGCCCCTGCGCACTCTGTGGGACAGGTGCACCGGATTGCTGTCGCCCCTGTCCCCTCCTCCCTCCCCTACTGTGCCCCCCCTCCCGCCACGGGCGTGCAGGTGGAGACCGTCTCCCCAGGGACCCGCGCGCCTTTCCGCGGCCCCGGCAGCAGTGCGAGGTGCTGTCCTCTGTGGTGCGCAGGGAGACTGGACGTCCACCGCCCACGCCCGCAAGCACTCGGCTTCCGGCTGGACCGCGTGAGTTTGAGGGAGCGGGCCTGGCCGGGCGGCCCTCGCAACCGCGGGCGCCGCTGGGCTCCGCCTCCGCCCTGAGCCCGAACGCTGCGCTCGTTGCTGACCTACAGCAGCCAACGACAGAGGGAAGTGAGCGCGAGCCGGAGCCGAGCCTCCAGCCGCGCAGGCGGCGGTCACCCGGCTGCCGCGGCGCGCCCCGGACCGAGCACGTGCGCTCCGCCTCCCTCCTGCCTCCCGGGCGGCTGCTGTCCCTCTTTTCAGTCGTCTTCCTCACGTGGACTCCCTCCAAGGCACTGTGCTGCTGGTTCTTCTTTGTCTTGTTCATGAGAAAGATTCGGGTTCACAGCACAGTGATAACAGAGTAGAAATCTGAGGGACAAAGCGTCTTTTTTGATAACACTGTATGTCTTTGAATGAACAATTTGCTGCAGCGATGCTATAGCAATATGAGGAGCTGGCAAGGGGCGTGTGGAAGGGTGGGTATTTGTGCAGTAAGAAAGACGTCTTTGGGCGTAGTAATTGCCCTGCCCAAATGTTCTCATTGCAGTGTGACCACATAACCAGCAGCTGTCTCCTGTCTCACTTACAGAAATTCGGAAGTGCTTGCATATTCAAGACATTCCCAGTTGTAAGATTTTTTTGGCTGATGTAAATACATAAACTTTTAGGCGTAGTGTTAGTCAGAGTCCTGGCAGGAAAAAGATGGTGCAAATTGGGTAATTTGAGGAGACCCTGATAAGAGACTGTCTACAAAGTTGTGGGCATGGGTTAAGGAAGCCAGCAACTGCTGCAGTGCCTCAAGGCTGGTAATGGCTTGGCAAGGAGGGGCAAGAGATGGAAGAGATTATGGCAATAGAGTGTAGTGTATGGAGAGGGACACCGGACAAGAGGTGGAGCATTTGGGGAAGGGACACAGCAAGTCCATGGCAGAGGGCACAGCCTGGCAGGGGAGAGCTAGAAACATTCCCTTGTCCTCACTGGAAACCCTTTGGTGTAATCCATAGAGGGGGTTTAGAGGGTGAATGAAACTTATCTAGCACAGACAGGTGGCTGAAAGAAGCAGACAGCTATTAATACCTGTGTACTATTTAATGTATGATTTAGTTACCCCTAAAGAATTACAATCACATATGTTGGACATATTGCTTTTCCACAAAACGATTTTATTTCCTGACAGATCAGTGAGATGAGATTTCAAGAACATTGAACATTGAAAAGAACTTATAGGTAGATATTTCCATGGAAGATCCATTCTGGACAAGGTCTCACACATGTTTGTGGTTGTCCTGGGAGGAGAGGCCAGGCCTCGGGCTCCCTTCGCTGTGTTCTAACCCCGGTGCCAGGCCACCACAGACCCTCCATGGCTCTTCCACAGAAGTGCCAGGCCCTAGTGCTCACTGCCAGGTTCCCTGGAGAAATCTGAGCACTGGCCTTTCTCCTACTTCCCTTTGGTTGGGGCTTTGTCAGGTGGCAGAGACAGAGTCCTCCACAAAAGGTAGATACCAGACCTTGAAGTCTGACTGTTCTGAGACCCTGAGCTCCCTCTCCAAACTTTTGGGCACTCTGTTTCATTTCTCCAAACCCTTGTTGAGTCAGAAGAGGCCATTCCTGCCCTCCTTGCCTGCATCTTGGACACTGGGAGCCAACAGCCCAGCTCTGGTCACATTGCTTTATGTGACCTATGTACTCATTCTAGCTCAAAGTTCAGCTCTAATGCATCTTCCTTCCCCTAATGGGAATGAGTCACTTCTTGTACCTGAATTGAAGCTGTGAATTCACTTTTCTGACTCATTAGGTGTTTCTCTTGCAGCATGAGCTATGGGAGCACAGACACCATGTCATGTCCATCAGTTTGCCTTCTTTCTGAGATCTGGGAGAGCCTTGGATTACCATATGAAGCTCGTGGGATAAAAGCCATATTCTAGGCCGGCGTGGTGGCTCACGCTTGTAATCCTAGCACTCTGGGAGGCTGAGGCAGAAGGATCACTCAAGGTCAGGAGTTTGAAAGCAGCGTGAGCAAGAACAAGACCCCGTCTCTACTAAAAATAGAAAGAAATTAATTGGCAAACTAAAAATATATAGGCGCATGCCTGTAATCCCAGCTATTCGGGAGGCTGAGGCAGGGCGTTGCCTGAGCCTTGCAGTTTGAGGTTGCTGTGAGGTAGGCTGATGCCACGGCACTCTAGCCTGGGCAACAGAGTGAGACTCTGACTCAGGAAAAAAAAAAAAAAAGCCATATTCTAGAGTGGAAGGAGTGTGATTGTCTTTCAGTGGAGACAGTAAGGAGGTCAGGTCTGCGAAGAGGGAGCAGGCCAGCTCCTATATTGCAGGAAAAGCACATCTCCTGCCAGTTAGGTCAGATTGCATAGACATCTCAGACTTGGCTTCAGGTGGAGGGACAAAGGGGTCCGCCACACTATGCCTAGGAGAGAATGGACAGGGGTGGGCTACCCTGGTGTCTGAAGCTTTTGAGCTGGGTATGGCTCCCCTAACTTGTTAGGACTGATATAAAACACTGTAACAAATGTGGTAGATGCTGTCTTGGTCCATTTTCTTTTACTTAGGTGAAATTGGGTAATTTATAAAGAAAAGGAATTTATTTATTACAACTTGAAGGATGAGAAGTCCAAAGTCAAGGGGCTGCATCTTGTGAGGGCCTTATTTTTCGTGGGGACTCTCGTAGGGTCCTAAGGTGGTGAAAGGTATCACGTGGCAAGGGGGCTGAGTGTGCTAATGTGCTAGCTCAGGTCTCTTTTCTTCTTCTTATAAAGCCACCTGTTCCACCCCCATGATAACCCATTAATCTATTAACACATTAACCCATGAATGGATTAATCCATTTATGAGGGCAGAGCCCTCATGATCCAATTACCTCTTAGAGGATCCTCCCTGTCAATACTGCCACATTAGGGATGAAATTTCAACATGAGTTTTGGAGGGACCATTCAAACCATAGCACTAACTTAGCAGCTAAACAGGAAAGTCATCTCTGATGGAAAGTGCGAAGATCTTGGAGGGTATGGAGGCCACAAGTAACTGAAAAATCATATTAAATAAACCTAGGATTTTTATAACATAACCTGGAAAGTAAAGCTTAAAAGAATCTTTCAAGCTGGCGGAGTTATGCAGAAGCTAGGGTGAGCAACCTTGGGAGAACAGAGGGGTTGATCAGTCAGGGTGTGGCAGGAAACAGTGACACACTGAAATGGGATAATTGAGGGGAGCTTACCAAATGAGAACATTTACAATTGCATGGGCAGGTTCAAGGGGAACCAACAAGGATGGTGCAGTATCCTGGGGCTAGCAAGAGCAGGGAGCTGTTAGCAACCGTGGGCCTGCCTGAAAGAGCAGGGGTTAGAGGAACCTGGATAGAGCAGCTATAGAGGAGGGCCTCCTCAGGAGAGGATGTAGCAACCATGGCACCCTGGCACAGAGGAAATTAGGAGGATAAATATTCCAGGCTCACTCTCCTCCTGCCCTCTGCTCATTTGCCTGTGTCTCCAACTGGAAGCAGAGAAATCTGTAGCTATAGCCCGAGGGTCAGCAAAACTACAGCCTGGGGTCCAAATCTAGCTTCCAATTTTTGTGACATAAAAATTTTCATGACATAAAAATTAAAGGAAATTTAAATTTCTATGTCATAAATAAAGTTTTATTAGAACATAACCCTTATGTTATGTTATGTTTTATTAGAACATAACAATATGTTAGTATTGTCCATGGCTACTTTCAGGCTACAACAGCAGAGTTGAGTAGTTGCAGTGGAAACCATATGCCCACAAAGCCTAAAATATTTATTAGCTGGCCTCTTGCAGAACAAGTGTGCCCTAGTCCTCCACTTTCCAGGGCACAGGGTGGATTGGATCTGAAAGGGCAGATAGAACATTTCCAGCTGGAGCATTGGTCATAAAGGCTGAGGAACTGTGTCAGGTAGTTGTGATGTTCTTGCTTTTAGTGTAACCCATGCAAGTTGCATGCAACTTTTAGATGGTTCCATGCAAGTTAACAGAATCCCATTTAGGCACTGAGGTCTCTTTGCTTTTCTACCTCAGGGCTTACAGTCAGTAATGTTCGCATCCTTTGGTGGACTCATAATACAAGGATCCCTAGAGGGATTGAGCCCAGTTGCCACAGCAGTAACCAGCTCATCACCTTGCCCTTAATTAGCTTTCCTGCGTTCGTTGTCTCTCTTTCCCTGTCCCTCACTTCTGTTTTCTGGCATGATTTCCCAAGTAAACTACATGCAACCAAGTACCTTTTTCAAGTCTTGCTCTTATTAAAATTCAAAGAGAATACTGTTTTTCTATTTGGTTTAAGCCATTCATTAATTAATTATTTACAATTCTAAACACATGAATTTTATATTTATATTTTTGTTATCAAGAATTTAATTGCTTTGTGATCAGAGAACATATTCTGTTATTTTGATCTTTTGAAATTTGTTGAGATTTGTTTTACATGCATATGGTCAATTTTTTTAAATTTAATTTTTTTAGATGTGTCTATGTCCTTGGAGATGGTCAATTTTTATAAAAGTTCCTGTGTCCTTGCAAAGAATGTGAATTTTGTAATTGTTGAGTATAATGCCTTATTTATACATATTTTATCAAGTTAATTGTGTTATTCAAATCTTCTATGTCTTTACTGATTTTTTTTCTCATTATACTATCCATTAGAGAGATGTGTGTTAAAATCTCTCACTATGTAGATTTGTGTATTTCTTCTTACAGTTCTCTCAATTTCTGGTTTATATATTTTAGGGCTTTGTTTATTAGGTACATGCAAGTTTAGAACTATTATATCCTTTTTATAATTTAAACCTTCTATGTTTATCACTGAAACTGTTTTTAGCCTTAAAGTTTATTTTTTCTGATATTAACATACTGTTTAGTTATCTATTGTGGTATAACAGCTCACCCTAAAACTTAGTAGCTTAAAACAATAACTACATAGCTTTTGCTCACAAATCTATAATTTGGGCAGGACTCAGTGAGAAGAGTTAATCCATTTGGTGTTGGCTGGGATAGCTCAAAGACTGAGGGCTGGAATCTTCTGAAGGTTCATTTACTCACATGCCTGGGTGGTTGAGTCTGCCTGTGGGCTAGAATCTTAGCTGAGACTGTTGCCAGAACACCTATACATGGCTCCTTCTTGGTTCCAAGGGTATGCTTCCTAGAGAGAGAGTCAAGCAGAAACTGTATTGTCTTTCATGAACCAGCCTCTAAAGTCAAGCAGCCTTACTTTCACCATATTCTATTTATCAAGGCAGTCACAAAGGCCTGCCTAGGTTAAGGGAGAGGACAAATAGACTCTTAATGAAGAGAATGTAAAAGTTCTGGAAGAACATGTAGGACCAGAAATACTGCTTTCTCCATTTTTGGAAAAATACAGTCTTCTACATATAACTGTATCAGTTTTCTTTTGATTGATATTTGTGTGGCATACCTTTTTCTATTCTTTTACTTGCAAGCTTTCTATATATCCTTATATTTTAGGTGTGTTTCATGTCAACAGAATATATTTGAGTTTTACTTTTTTATTCAGTCTGACAATCTTCATCTTTTAACTGGAACATATAGACCCTTTACATTTAATGTAATTATTGATGTATTTGAGTTTAACTCTCCCATCTAACCATGTGATTCCTATTTGGACTGTCTTCTTAGTTTTCCTTTTTTCAATCTTTTCTTGCCTTCTTTTAGCTTGCTTGAGTTAATTGATTTTTTTATTAAGATATTCCTGTTTATCTTAGACATTACAGTATGCATCTTTGACTTATCAAAGCCAGTTTTTTATTTCAATAGATTTAGGGGATACATGTGTTTTTTGTTATGTCAATGAATTTTATAGTAGTGAAGTATGGACTTTTAGTGTATCTGTCACTTGAATAGCGCAGATTGTACCCAACAGATAATTTGTCATCCCTCACCCCCTCCAACCTTCCCCTTCTGAGTCTATAATATTTATTATGTCACTCTGTATGATCATGCATACCCATAGCTTAGCTCCCACTTATAAGTGAGAACATACAATATTTGGTTTTCTATTCCTGAGTTACTTCACTTAGGATAATGGCCTGCAGTTCCATCCAAGTTGTTGCAAAAAACATTATTTCATTATTTTTATGGCTGAGTAGTGTTCCATGGTATGTATGTGTGTGTGTGTGTGTGTGTGTGTACACCCCACATTTTCTTTATCCGCTCATCAGTTGATGGGCACTTAGGTTGATTCCATGTCTTTGCAGTTGTGAATTGTGCTGTGATGAACATGCAAGTGCACATATCTTTTTTATATAGTGACTTCTTTTCCTTTGGTTAGATACCCAGTAGTGGGATTGCTGGGTCATATGGTGGGTGTACTCTTAGTTCTTTGAGAAATCTCCATACTGATCTCTGTAGAGGTTGTACTAATTTACATTCCCACCAAACATGTATATGCATTCCTTTTTTACCCTATCTGTGCCAATATCTATTGTTTTTCAACTTTTTTTAAATAATGGCCATTTTGACAGCGGTAAGATGGTATCTCATTTTGGTTTTATTTTACTTTATTTTTTTGAGACAGAGTCTCACTCTGTTGCCCAGGCTACAGTGCCGTGGCATCAGCCTAGCTCACAGCAATCTCAAACTCCTGGGCTGAAGTGATCCTCCTGCCTCAGCCTCCCAAGTAACTGGGACTACAGGCATGTGCCACCGTACTCGGCTAATTTTTTCTATATATTTTTAGTTGTCCAGCTAATTTCTTTCTATTTTTAGTAGATATGGGGTTTCACTCTTGCTCAGGCTGGTCTTGAACTCCTGAGCTCAAACAATCCCCACTTCAGCCTCCCAGAGTGGTAGGATTATAGGCGTGAGCCACTGCGCCTTGCCTGGAAGCCTATATGTTTATTTTATTTTATTTTATTTTTTTCCTCCCTCCCTCCCCTGGAAACCTATATATTTAGAATTGTTATATCTTCTTGTTGAATTGTTCCTTTACCATTATATAATGACCATCTTTGTCTTTCTTTACCATTCTTGATTTAAAGTCTATTTTATCTGATATGAGAATGGCTATACCTGCTTGCTTTTGGTTTCCATTTGCATGGAATATTTTTTTCTATACCTCCACCTTGAGTCTGTGTGAGTCCTTATGGATTAGATGTGTTTCCTGGAGACAGCAGATACTTGGGTTGTATTTTTTCATAGATTCATCCAGTCTATGTCTTTTAAGTGGAGCGTTCAGACCATTCACATTGAGTGTTAGTATTGATATGTGGCATGCTGTTCTGTTCATCATGTTGGATAATATGCTATTGTTTTATTTTTCTTCTTGTGCTATTGTTTTATAAGAGCTGTGGGCTTTAACTTTTGGGTGTTTTTACACTGGTTGGTATCTATTGTGCTTGATCATGCACTTTTGAGCATTTCCTGTAGGGCAGATCTAGTAGTGACAAATTCCCTTAATGTTTGCTTGTGTGGAAAAGTCTTTATTTATTCATCATTTATAAAACTTAGTTTTTCAGGATACAAAAGTCTTGGCTGCCAGTTCTTTTGTTTAAGAAGACTGAAAATGGGGCCCCAATCCTTTTTGGCTTATAAGGTCTCTGTGAGAAGTCTGCTGTTAGTCTGATGGGTTTTCTTTTGTAGGTTAGTTGTTGCTTTCATTTTGCAGCTTGTAGAATTTTCTATTCCATTTTGACTTTAGCCAGGTTGATGATTATGTGTCTTGGAGATGTCTTATTTGCTATGAATCTTCTTGGAGTTCAATGACCATCTTGTATCTGGATATCTGAATCTCTGGCAATATCAGGGGAGTTTTCCTCAATAATTGCCTCAAATGTTTTCCATGCTTTTTGCTTTTTCTTCTTCTCCCTCTTGGATACCTATAATTCGTATATTGGCTGATTTCACATAGTCACATGTTTCTCTGAGTGATTGTTCAGTCTTCTTTATTCTTTTCCCTGTGTCTTTGATTGACTGGGTTAGTTCAGAAGCCTTGTCTTCAAGCTCTGAGATTCTTTCTTCTGCTTGGTCTAGTCTGCTGATGAAGCTTTCTGTTGTATTTTGTAATTTCCTAAATGACTCTTTCATTTCTTTAAGTTTTGCTAGATCCTTTCTTATGTTGTCTATTTCTTTAGTGTGTTTTTTATATTTTTCATTCATGTCTTGAGATAGTTTTTTTTTTTTTTTGGTTTCTTTGTTTTGGTTTTCAACTTTCTTTTCAATTCCATTCATCTTGTTTTTGATCCATATTCTGAATTTCATTTCTGACACTTCAACAATTTCCTTTTGGTTGGAGTCTGTTGCTATAGATCTATTGTGGTCTTTTGGCATGTCAAACTAGCTTGTATTTCCACGTTGCCAGAATTCTTCTGCTGGTTTCTCTCACCTGAAACCCCTTCTCTCAGCTAAGGGCTGATAGGTTTGCAGTGCACCTACTCTCCTTTGCTGGGAACTCTCCCACTTAGTAAGGAAAAAGAGAAATCCCCAGATAATGCTTTTCTGTCCTACTCTGGAGGATCAACCCAGAAGGAGAGGGGCAGATGTGCTGAGAGCTTGTAATGCAGCTGTTCTCCTGCATTGTCCTGCTCCTCCATGATTGTCATAGTGCATGCCGGTGCTGGGGGATATTCGTTCAGATTCCTGGGTTTTCCCCAGCCTGCTGTTGAAAGCTTGGGCACGGGGCTGGACAAGTCCCTCTCCATGGAGGCAGGTGGCATGTCTTTGGCCAGCATCTGGGTGTGTTGAGGGACCTTGGTGAGTGCCTCAATGCATCATGGGACTGCAGCCAGCAGTAGGGCATGTTGCAGGACCTTTGGAAGGTGCCTAGGCACATTGTGGGACCTTGGCCAGTGCTTGGGTGGGTTGCAGGACCTTGGCAGGCACCTGGGCATGCCATGAGACTGCAGCCAGTGATGGGGCATGTTGCAGGACCTTGGTGGGAGTCTGGGCATGTTACAAGATTGCAAGTTGGGTCACAGGAACTTGGTGGGCGCCTGTGCAAGTTGTGAAACCTTGGTGAGTGCCTCTATGGGGCATGGGAACTTGGTGGGTGCCTGGACAGGTTGGAGATCTTGGCCGGTGCCTGAGTGGGTTGCAGGATTGCATTTAGCAGTGGGGTGGCTCCTCGGGCTGCAGTGGCTGGGAGACATACTGGCAGTGCTGGGAGACACACAGTGCCTTGCCAGGGAGTCATGGTGGCTTGAGTTCTCTCTCTGCCCAGGCTCCACTGTGGCAGCTGCTGCAGTGCTACTCGGGTAGCAGCAGTGGCACTATAGTGGTGGCAAGATGAAGGTGGCAGATGTTCAGATCTCTTCAGATCCCCAGGAGGTGGCCAATGAGAGGGTTGGGAGGATGCACAGCACCCAGTCACAGAGCACATGAGAGTGCCTCCCCTCCCTGGCCTGGCAAGGATAATGGGAATGTGGGGTCTGTGGAGCTGATTCCTCTGCAGACCAGGTGCTGTGGGGCTGAGAGTGTAGATTGGCATCTTGTGTAGTTACCTGGGACCAGAATTTGGCAGGACCCCATTGTGCGCACTCTCTAGTGCAATGCTGCTGCACCATCTGCAAGCAGTTCCATGATCAGAGGCCTGCTGTGGCAGGGAATTCCCCTCACAGTTCAGATTTCACAATGTAGGAGTGTGGAATCCCAGCGATATCTCCCCTAACCCTCTCTCAAGTGTGGATTCTTCCTCCAGGTACCTTCTGATCTTGATGAGTGCATCACCCTGCCTCTCTCTCTCCTGCTTTGGGTGTCTCTTGTTGATTCTGTGATAATCACAATGTTCTCTCTGAGATGGTCCCTCCATAGGTGGACATCTACGTACAACCGTTGATCTTCTCCTTGTGAGCGGTGAGTGCAGGCTGCTTCTAGTCTGCCATCTTGGTCCTCCTCGTGTAGTTTTCTTTTGTGTGTGTGCCCTTTCCTGGCTTCATAGGATGATTTAGGGAGGATAACCTTATTCTTAATGTTATGAGATAATTTCTATGGATAGGTACCAATTCTTCTTTGTAGGTCTGCTAGAATTTGGCTGTGAATCTGTCTGGTCCTGTGCTTTTTTTGTTGTTGTTAGGAGACTTTTTTTTTTTATTACTGATTCAATCTTGCTACTCATTGTTGGTCTGTTCAAGATTTCTATTTCCTCCTGATTTAAGCTTAAGGGGTTGTATATCCATTTCCTCTAGATTTTCTAGTTTGTGTGCATAAAGGTGTTCATAATAGTCTCAAATGTTCTTTTTTTTTTCTGTGGTGTCAGTTGTAATGTCTAATTTTTCTTTTCTTTTCTTTTATTTTCTTTTCTTTTATTTTATTTTCTTTTCTTTTATTTTATTTCTTTTTTTTTTTTTTTTTTTTTTTTTTTTTTGAGACAGAGTCTCACTCTGTTGCCTGGGCTAGAGTGCCGTGGCATTAGCCTAGCTCACAGCAGCCTCAAACTCCTGGGCTCAAGCAATCCTTCTGCCTCAGCCTCCCGAGTAGCTGGGACTACAGGCATGTGCCATCATGCCTGGCTAATTTTTTCTATATATATTTAGTTGGCTAATTAATTTCTTTCTATTTATAGTAGAGACGGAGTCTCGCTCTTGCTCAGGCTGGTTTCGAACTCCTGACCTTGAGCTATTCGCCCGCCTCTGCCTCCCAGAGTGCTAGGATTACAGGCGTGAGCCACCGCGCCCGGCCAGGCCTGGTTAATTTTTAAAATTTTTTTGTAGAGACTGGGTCTCACTATGTTGCCCAGGCTGATCTCAAACTCCTGGCCTTAAGCAATCTTCCCACCTTGGCCTCCCAAGGTGTAAAGGTGTGAGCCACCGTACCCAGCTTCTACTGTCTTTTATGCTATTAGGTAACTACTTGTGTTTAGTAGTTCAGCATTACTTTCAAAAGTGAAAACTTATGTCCGTTATTTATTACGCTAACTAGCAAAGCCTCTAGTGTTGACCAGAGTTAAAAAGATAGCTAAAATACACAGTAGTCTCATGTGGAAGGTTGCCTTTCTGATTAAATACTAGATAAGAATAGCTTAAACCAACACATGCAATTTAGATTATGCTTTCTACATTATTATATTCTTTCAAATGTAAATTTGTAGATGTCATGACATGGTGCTTCTGAAACTTAAAATCTAGACGTTATAGCCGTTATATTGGCACATCTCTAAGATGAGTACAGGAGTATAAGAGTTGTTTTAATTCATGTTCTTCTATAAGCTTATGGAGGCCAGGAACCTTATCTCTCAGTCGTGAGCCTACAGCGTGACACCAGCCTATTCTGGAGGAGGCGGTGAAGTCTACGGTACATTGGAAAGAGCACTGCACTTGGAGTTTGGAGTCATAGACACTGTTGTTTTCTAGCTGCAATGATGCAAATAAATTAGATAAGATCTTAAAATTGATGTCTTTTCTGACATGGATACAGTGCTACCTACTGTATGTATAGCCTGACACATTAATAAGTATTTTTTTTAGAATATTGATACTGCTATATCTTACACTCTACTACTATTCTCTAAGACCTCTTCTCTTCATTTCTTTTGATTCTTTCTACTATTTAGGCAAGAAATTTGCTGCGACTAGAATGTGAGGTTCGGAGTTTATCCTATACATCATCAGTTCTTCAATTTCCTATTTTACCTGTTCAGTTGAAAGTGAATGTTTGGCAAGCAAACTTAAAAAATATCATCTTAATCTCTCCTGCAGCTTTCAGTACAGTGTCCTCCTCACAGTATTCACTCCATAAATATTTGTTAAGTATTTCAGTTGACAGCAGTGTTACTTAAATGCAGAAAAAATTTTCTGGCTAAGCTGGAATATAGTTCTAATTGCTTTTCTTGCTATAGATGATTGTTTTGTAGAAAAAAGAGTATGTTAATTTGGGCTATGAATGAAATGAAACTTATCTCAAACAATTAAATGTGTGAAATATAAGTATTTATGGCAATTCTGAACTTGTTACAGCATTTTTACTCTTTTATCCAAAAACTAGTAGTCCTGAAATTTGCAGCCTTTTACATGTCTTCAATGGAATTCCAAAATATCTTATTTTCACTTAAATATTGTACAAATGAAATTTTAAAATAATGCTTATTTCCGGTACATTAGAAGACTGTACTTGGGAAAGATCATTTGTAGGAACAGTGGATGGCACTATTGGCTCATACCTGTGAAGCTATTATTCTTAAGTTGCAGAACTCTCGAATGTAAACTTGATAAACGTTTTTAGAGTGAGCGGCTTAGTCAAAAAGTTTAGGCAGTATTAGGATGGGGATTTTATGTTAGTGTTTGTTAACTCTTCATTAATCATCATTTTGTATCAACTTTGAAATGAATGTGTAACTCTCTTAATCACTAGCATAGAGAAATGGCTGATTTTTAAAAATCGTTTTACATTCTGTCATGTTATGAGATTCTATTGCCCTATCTAAAAAGTGCATCTTGCTTATCACATTTTTGACAAACAAAACTATTTAGTTTGCCGGGCGCGGTGGCTCACGCCTGTAATCCTAGCACTCTGGGAGGCCAAGGCAGGTGGATCACTCAAGGTCAGGAGTTCGAAACCAGCCTGAGCAAGAGCAAGACCCCGTCTCTACTATAAATACAAAGAAATTAATTGGCCAAGTTAAGATATATATAGAAAAAATGAGCAGGGCATGGTGGCGCATCTCTGTAGTCCCAGCTACTCAGGAGGCTGAGGCAGAAGGATCCCTTGAGCCCAGGAGTCTGAGGTTGCTGTGAGCGAGGCTGATGCCACGGCACTTACTCTAGCCCGGACAACAAAGTGAGACTCTGTCTCAAAAAAAAAAAAAAAAAAAAACTATTTAGTTTGAAGAAGTGGATTTGGATAAACAGCAAACATTTAAAGATACTCAACTTTAGTTATACCATTAAACCTTAGTTTAGAGCTAATTGAGTAGAATGGTTGACACTTTATTCAGGTTAATTCATGGACTGTATAGTGTGGCTACACATTAACAGAAAAGCTTAGAGATGCTTTTATAGTGTAGAAAGTTTATTATATTTGTAATTTTTAAAAATCAGCTTCTTTGTTTCATATGGGAAAAGTTTCGTATGTTTGTTCTTTAAGAAAACTGAAGGGCCCTGCACCTGGACATTGATTTACTCAACAAATGTATTTGAACATTTATTAAGTGCTGAGGATAAAAAGATGAGTTCATTTGGTGTCTGCCCTTGAGAATCCCAGAGAACAGGGAGTGAAATCCCAGAGAACAGGGAGTGAAACAAGCACAACACAATTAAATTATAATCTGACATTGTAAGTACAGTAATACAGGAGTGAACAAAGTTATCTTAGGACCATGATGGATTGTTTGGGTGAGTTGGAGAGGGCCTTCCATTGAAAGTAATATGTAGGCTGCATCTTAAAATTTATCTTATAGGTGGGTTCAAGGCAATTCAAGCAGAGTGAAAAAAACAAAACCAAACCCGTGAACGATGGTGTTGAATTGTGAAAGGCCATGTCTTGCACAGAAATTGATGAGTGAGTCAGTGTGGCAGTGTTTTGAATAAGGGAACAATAGAAAAAAGGTTAGAAAGGTGGCTTGAGGTTGCTTGGGTTCAGATTGGCTTAAATTATCAACTCCTCTATAGGTTTTCCTTTCCTCATCTATAAAATGGGGATAATAATAATCTTGTGAGAATGAAAAGAGGTGGTATTTTTAAAGCGATTAACTCAGTGCCTGGAACATAGTATCTGTTCAATATACAGTGTTATTATTAACTTTATTACTATTGCAACTACAGAAGGACAAACCTCAGGCTTAATCAGATTGCAATTTGTTTAAGACCACAGAACTAGTAAGTGGCAGAGTCATGACTTGAACCACATCATCTGCCCAGTTCTTTTCCAATAAACCACAAGGTCAGTGGCTTCTAGACCTGTTTTCTATTCTTGGATTGGCACTGTAGTTGTTTAGTTAATTGAAAGGAAAGCCACCTAGAGCTAAAGTTTGAGACTAATCTAGAGGATGGTCTATCAAATCTGAGAAAAATGCTATAGGCACCACATTTACAGAGAGAATGGAGAATGTGAGCTAATGTAGTGAGTCAAGTGGAGGTGGGCTGGTAGAATTTCTACTGCTATTTATATTGCATTTTGTCAGATGCCTCTTCAGATGCATTTCTTTTGTCCAGTGGAATGGAATTTGAATTTTCTGTTATGATTTTAAAGGATGGGACTGCTAAATTATATAGGCTTAGAGATATGTGACTATTATACCGTCCTTTCTCGTTGTCCTTTTTTTTTTTTGTAACCTCTACTTGAGTTAAGGTGTATGGAAATGAGTTGCACTTGGAAGGGCACAGTAGGAGTGGATGACTGGATGTATCCAAAGAGCCACCATCTGTCAGTTTTCCTGTTGCTTTAAGAAAACTTGTTTTCCAGTCCTATCAGAGGAGAAAAAAAAAATCCTAAAACTTGTGTAGGCTGACTTTAATTAAGTATAATTGGATACACATGTGATTGTGCATGAAGGCCTGTCAGTTTTTTCCAATACAAGAATAATATATGTCTCATATTTATTTTTGAAACCACTTTGCTTTTATTATCCTACATCTCAGTATGGTAGCACCAGTTGTTTTATTTTTTCTAACCCTGACAAAGCAGAATGTTTTGTTTGGCTTTTTTAAAAGGCAATAGTGCATGTAGTTAAGACCTCATTTACTTTATCTGATGAAATAGTCTCTGAGGAGTGTCTATTTTTCTGCAAATATACTAAGGAAACTGGGTTTAAAACAAGGTCATTTTTAAGAATACTGGTTTCAGTTTTTAAACAATATATGTAGCTTTGTGATTTGTAATGTATATGTTTGTGGTTCTTTTTAGGGTAACCTTAAAATAAGTATTAATTGTGAGATAGTATGGGTTTAGGAAACTCTTTCTCCTTGTAAGTACCTTTTATGTATTGTTCTGTTACTGCTCTTGAGCAAAACATAAACTATCTGAAATGGGATTTTTAGTCTGTCTTTCTCTCCTACTTCCTTTTACTCCTCTATTATTTTTTCTTCATTCATCTCTATAAGTTTATAAGAACAAGGTATGCAAAGATGGATTGATTTATTTAGGACCAGTAGCCTCTTGCAACTGGAAGATATCCCCAATCAAGATTGGTGGTCTGTGTTATTTATTGGTTCATTTATATATTT
This sequence comes from Lepilemur ruficaudatus, assembly GCA_963574885.1. NCBI lineage: Eukaryota > Metazoa > Chordata > Mammalia > Primates > Lepilemuridae > Lepilemur > Lepilemur ruficaudatus. The sequence continues at coordinate 16,516 of CAUYRT010106187.1, forward strand.
GTTTATTCTTTACTCATTCATTCATTTATTCCGTAGACATTTACAGCACATCTATATGTATTAGAAACTGTACTAAGCGCAATAAAAGAAACAAGACCTACCTAGTGTATCACTGCTTTTGAGAGTCTTACAGTCTAGTGTTGTTTAATTAATTGGTAAATAGTTTTGTTTTAGTCTTCATGTAATATATAATAATAATAGTTCTTTTCGTGTGCGTGGAACTTAGAGTTGTGTACCTAGAAATTACCACAGATATAGAGAATGTATAAAATAGGACTTCTTTAATATGTGATTACTGAAAATAGGCTTGTACATAATAGTGTACAATACATGTATCATGTTAGCTAGTAGTACCCTCTTTGGTAATTGGCCATAGTTGAGAATCAGTTACCACCATCACTTATTGTTCTCAGTGTGGAATGCAGGCAACCCATAATCCTTTGAATGTTAATTTTACTCTTACTCTCTCAAAATTATACCTCTGATTTCACTTCCAAAGAATAGAATTGTTAAAGCCCTTTTCTGCCTACTTCAGCTTCTTTCTCATTCTTATTTCTGCTATTGGGTTTATTTTTTTCATTTTCCTACCTTAATTCTCAATTATATACAGAGGAAGAGGCAAAACAACAAAAATAATGACAAGGTGTCAATAGCAGCACCAGTGTTGACACATTGAACACATCTTGGAAAAAGAGGTGTCTGTCTGTGTCAAATGCCCATGAGGAAAGAGTTGGGCTGAGATTCTGCTTTTGCTGGAAGCAAATTTTACTGATGTTTCTGTGATGCGTAATAGTGGCTACATTATGGTTGGCATATTGAGGGTCTTCTGTGTAACTGAGTTGACTTGTGCTTAAGTAGTTTGCTTTTTATAGTTATGTATCTAATTATTAGCTTTCTTAATTTTACTGGAGCTTTTTCATCCAAATATCTTATTTGAAATGTAACTAACATACTTTAATACTCCATTAACTTTAAACCCTAATGGTAGAATTTCAAGGATGAATGATGGAAGAAAGAATAATGTAGCTGTTTTTAGGTTTTGTTCTTTTTTTTAATTTTTAATTTGTTATATTACATTTATATATACCTAATTCAGAATCCAAGTGGGACTCATACATAGAATATTTTCCAACACACCTCACAACTGCTTGTTTGAAGCAGCATCAGTATGGCTTGCCTGATTCTGTATTAATAGTTTCTTCTCTTTATCCCAATATTGCTTTGCTTATTATATCTTAAAGGTTCCTAAACTTAGAGTCCTATAGATACGAACTATGCAACTTTCAGTGATTGATCCTTTAATATCTAAATTTTTTGTTCCTTTATATTGTAGTCTCTTTATCTTCTTTAAATTATTGCTTTGTTCTCGTCCTATTTTTCTATCTTCTGTATCCTCTGTCTTTTCTTTTTGAACCCACACTTTTGACTTTTATATAATTATCATTTTTTGAAAGTCTCTTTGTTTTGATTTAGTAGATGGGAAAGAACTAGTTGAACTTAAATATATCTACTGTAAATATATGGATTTGTCCTTTGTAACATTTCCTTGCCAAGTATTTGGGTGGATAGTAGAATAACATGATAGTTTACATAGTGAGCAGCAGTTTGATTTAAGCTATTTATTAATGGGTTATACTGCTTAAGATCTTTTGCCAACTAATGAGAATGGTCTGAGGCCTTTTTTTATAAGGGATGGAAAAAAACTCTTTTAATTAGGGATAGACTTTGTAAAATATTTAATAAGTTTCTTTATTATTTGTAGACCTATGGCCAAATACCAGCTGCCCACACTCCTCCTTAATGCAGATCTATTCTTGGATACTTAAAAATCCTTTTGGCAGGTTCATATATTCATAGACTGTTATAGCTAGAAAAGATTTTAGAGATTTAAATCTTCTTTTCGTAGATGACGAAACTGAGGCCCAGAGGGCCTAAATTCCAATATTTGGTGGTGCTCATATTACACTCACTTTTTAGAATAAGATTCATGACAGACAGAAAAAGGTTATAAAAATGATATTTTATGTTAGCTTGTATTGAAGTTTATCTAGGTCAGAACATGAGAAAATGGTATTAATGTGGCCAACAATGTTTGGTGAATAAACAAAGGAAAACGATGAGATTATCTTCATATTAAGTGGATTTGATTACATGGGATAAAGAGGCTATTGATGCTTCTCTTTTGGTGTGTGAGCATCTTCTCAAGAATTCCAGACTTCCTGTCACCTGTGTTTCTCTTCTGTTCACTCATTATTTGCCTTTCCCATTTACATTTCTGTTCCTACCATTTACCTTTTTATTCCTATAGGTTTGTACATCTACTCCACCCTTTCTCAGTTTGTGTTCTCTGAGAATTAAGCCTAAACTTACACCTGATCGAATATCCTGGCTGGGTGCAGTGGCTCATGCCTGTAATCCTAGCACTTTGGGAGGCTGAAGCAGGAGGAGTTTCTTGATTGCTTGAGCTCAGAAGTTCAAAAACAGCTTAAGCAAGATCGAGACCCCGTGTCTACAAAAAAAAAAAAAAAAAAAAAAAGAGAGACAGAGAGAGTCCTAAGACTGCGGTCCCCAACCCCTGGGCCACGGAACCGGGCTCCAGAGCAGGTGAGTGGCAGGTGAGCCAGAAAAGCTTCATCTGTATTTATATCCCCTGCTCCCCATCACTCACCTCACTGCCTGAGCTCCACCCCACCACCTCCTACCACCAAGTCTGTGGAAAAATTGTCTTCCATGAATCTAGTCCCTAGTGCCAAAAAGGCTGGGGACTGCTGCCCTAAGACATTCATTGTTTATACCGAATTAACTTCTCTCCTAGGTATCTAGAATGATGATAGCTGTGTACCACCCTTGACATAATTAAAAAGTGATCATTTAGATTATTTTCTGTAGTACATAGTTCTCCTGGATTGCTGGTTGAGGAAGGATCATTTAGCCACTTCATCAGATACTCCTACTAACTAGCTTAAAGCTTACTTTTCTAAGAAAGGCCATCATTGATTGACTTCATTTAATGCTATTATTGTACTTTGCATTTCCTTAGGTGGCATAGAATTAGTTTTTACTACGGGCTATTGCTAAGTTGGTTTTATGCTGAATAGGTTAGAGTAAATGTGGCTTTTTCCTTAAAAGGAAACATAAGCAGTGAGTATGTAATAGATTTCTCATGTTGATGTATTTTTCTCATATTAAGTATATACCACTTGAATGTTGAACTGGTCCTTGTTTGGGTGGCTGAGCATGTGAGATATTCTAGGTTCATGACAACACAAGTCCCAAGGGCAAAGGAAGGAGACTGGAACTAGTAGATTGATATGGTTAACACTGACTTGGCCACTACAACTCACGCTTGAGAGTTAGCTCTGTATTTAGGCATGGCATCTAAGGCTAGTAACTGCCTGAGTTCTTATTTCCAAAGGAGTCGATATTAGATATGTCAGGACCAAGTTATATGAAAATAAACAAAGAAATATAACCATACCTAGCCACAGATGATGTAATTGTCTACATAGAAAAATCTCATGGAATCCATAATAAAACTCCTGGAACTCATAGGTGAGCTTAGCGAGGATACAACATAAACCCACAAAAATCAATCATAATTGTATATACTAGCAATGTATAATTGGAAACTGATATAAAATTTTTTTGATTTTACACACTAGCTCTAAGAAAAATGAAACATTTAAGTATAAATCTAACAAATCATATATAGGATATGTATGTGGAAACCTATAAAACAGAAGAAATCAAAGAAGACCTAAATAAATAGACCATAGAATGTTCATGAATTAGAAGACTCAATGCAGCACAGGTGTCAGTTTTCCCCAAATGCATGTATAGATTTAAAGTAATTCCAATACATATTCCAGTAGGATTGTTCTTCTGGAAATGGGCAGACTGATTTTAAATTTGATGCAGAAAGGCAAAGGAAGTAGAGTTATCTAAAGTAGCTTTCAAAGAGAATAAAGTTGAAGGAATCATACTACCCTATTTTAGGACTTAAAGTAGCAGCAATCAAGAGAGTGTGATAGTGGTGAAGGGATAGGCACATAAGTTGTTAGAATCAGAATAGCAAGTCCAGAAACAGATGCACACAAATATGACTGAATGACTTTTGACAAAGGTGTAAAGTCCATTCAAGGGAGAAAACAGTGTTTTCATCAATTTGTATTGGCAAAATTGGATATCCATATGGAAAAAGAACAAGATCTTTGACCAAACTTCTCATGTATACAAAAATTAACCCAAGAGGGATCAAACATCAAAATGTAAAATTATAAAAAATTATAGAATAAAACATAGAACATTTTTGTGGCCTCTGATTAGGTGAAGAGTTCTTAGACATGACACCCAGAGTACGTTCTATAAAAAGGACAAAATATGGACTTCATTAAAATTATCAACTTTTGCTGTGGTAATGATACTATTAAGAGAATAAAAAGCAAGCTACAGGCTGGCGGAACATATTTGCTCATCACATACCCAGCATAGGACTTGTGCCAAAATATATATGGAACTCTCAAAACTCAGTAGGAAAATAAATTAGCCAATGAAAAAATGGGTGAAAGATTTGAACAGATATTTCACCAAAGAGGATATACAAATGGCAAATAAGTGCATGTAAAGTTTTCCAATATCATTACTGTTAGGGATAGTACAACAAACCTATTAGACTAGCTAAAGTAGTTGACATTATCAGGTCACAAAGCAACTGCAGCTCTCATATATTGTTGATGGAGATGCCAAATGGTACAGCAATTTTGGAAAACAGTTTAGTGGTTTCCTTAAAAAGTTAAACATACTTATCACATGACCAACATTCACTTTTGGGTATGAGAAATGAAAACTTAATTTCATAAAAATACTTGTATATGAATATTTATAGTAGCTCCCTTCCTAATCACCCAAAACTAAAAACAACTCCTGTATCCTTCAGTAGGTGAGTAGAAAAAGAAACTGTGCCATGTCCATTCAATTGAATTCTACTGAGCAATACCAAATAGTAAACGATTGATACCCTGGATGTCTTAGATGAATCTCAAAAGCCTGGTGCTGAGTGAAAGAAGCCCATCATAAAGGGCTATATACCATGTGATTTGTTTATATGACAGTCTCAAAAAGACAAAACTATAATGATGGAGAAGAGAGGCATGAGGGAGTGTTTTGGGATAATGGAACTTTTCTGTGTCCTTATTTTGGTGGTAGTTAAACGTATCTACACATGTGCTAAATTCATAGAACTATACACTCTCCAAAAAATTAACTTCACCATGTGACAGCTTTTTAAAAAATTAATTGATCCTACAAAGAAAGTATATTAACAAATGTTTATTAAGTCTCATGTATGATTCAAAAGAAAAGAAATGTTTAGGTGGAGAACCAGGGTAGATTGAAAATTATGTTAAAAAGTTTTGCATCTCATTTAAATAGGAAGCAAAGACTCCTTGGACAGAGAAGAAGATGGGTTTGGCTCAGAGAAGAGCTGAGCTTTGGAACAGCTGCTGAGGGTAAATGAAGCATTACTAAATTTATCCTCAGTAGTGAATGGAATATTGTCACCTCTAGGTAATATGAGAAAATAATAAGACAGTTAAATTGCAAGATTATGTCATGATTTGATTTATTAAATAAAACTTTTTACTTACTTGGTGTCATTTCCCATTAGAGAAAACTTTCATTTTGGCAGTTCCCGCCAGTCCCCATTTGTTAATCACAAGACAACTTTCAGAAGCATACTATTGCTGCTGAAGGTAGGAATGGGCAAGGGTAGAATCTGTTTAGAACAAAAATGTCACACTCACACAAGAAAGGGTTTGGTTTACAATCAAGCTGATATCTGTGTCCCACACTTACGTTTATGCCCACGTGTATACCAACTTTTGTGATTTTTCTTGCTACTTTTTGCATAGAGAAATAATTATTGCTTTGGAAATTGTGCCTATATAAATTGCAGAAGTCTAAAAGTTTATGGCCACTTTGTTCATGATGATTTATTTAAATTTAAACTTTTTCCATCTGAGTAGATACTGTAAAAACTTAATCAGGTCCTCATATTTACCATTTAATCATTTTAACCATATATTTGGAAAATTGCAAATCCCCCTTTTGCAGGGGCTAACTGTAAAAGTCTACATGGTGGTAAAGCAACAGCATGGATTCCCCACAATATCTGACAGCAGCTAGCCCTGCTGGAGCTGCCACATCAGCATATGCCTGCCTAGTTGCCATTTTTTTTTTAAGCAAATGCTCACAGCAGCTTTGTTTGTGATAGCCAAAACAGGAAACAACTCACTATCCATCACCAGAAGGAATAACCAAGAAACTGTGAGACAGGCATACAGTGGACTACTACCCAGCAAAATAGAGGAACTAACTTTTTTTTTTTTTTTTTTTGAGACAGAGTCTCACACTGTTCCAGGGCTAGAGTGCCATGGCGTCAGCCTAGCTCAGAGCAACCTCCAACTCCTGGGCTCAAGCAATCCTTCTGCCTCAGCCTCCCCAGTAGCTGGGACTACAGGCATGTGCCATCATGCCTGGCTAATTTTGTCTATATATATTTTTAGTTGGCCAATTAGTTTCTTTCTATTTTTAGTAGAGATGGAGTCTTGCTCTTGCTCAGGCTGGTTTCGAACTCCTGACCTTGAGTGATCTGCCCGCCTTGGCCTCCCAGAGTGCTAGGATTACAGGCGTGAGCCACCGCTCCTGGCCTTAGGAACTAACTCTTGATACATGGAAAAGCATGGATGAAATTCAAAATAATGATGCAGATAAAAGAACCCAGAAAAAATGTTGGCATACTACATTATTCTATTTACATAAAATTATAGAAAATGCAAACAGATCTTTAGTTAAAGCGGATCTGTGGTTACCTGACTCAAGTGGAGGGGATTACAAAGGTGCATGGAGAGACTTTAGGGGAGTTACGTGTCTGTTCACTGTCTCTGTTAGAGTGGTGTTTTCGTATATATGTATGAAACACTTCTAAACTGTCACGCCCATTGTCTTTAATTCTTTTGATACTTAATGGGAATTTTTAAATGTTTTGATGTCATTCTTTCAACTTTTTCCCTAAAACATTTCCTATCTTTATCTGTCACCCTAGTGTCTTCCTTAGAATATAAAGAAAAGAATCAGAAGATTGAAAAAGGGAAGAAAGCAAGGAGAAGGTGTAAACTAGATCTCATTTTGCTAGTAACAGGCCAACAGTGAACACTTTATTTGCTTTCCTTAGCGCTGTGTGTGTGTGTGTGTGTACACGTACATGCTCTCCAGGTGTTTGTGTCTAGGTCTCTTAGGCAGTTATTGGCACATGGTAGGTAGGCACTTAGGGCTAACATGTTTGTGACTGTTCATTTCTGAATCACTTAGCTTTATACATTTACTGACTGTCTTCACAGATTTCATTCATAATCCAGTTAGTGTTTCTGAATACTTGTTATGATGGGGTACAAGGAAGAGGTTAGAAAGCTCCAGTGTGGAAAATTACCTTCACAGATAATTCAGCCTGCTGACTTATGGACAGAGAGTTACTATTGTCATCCTCATAAATACCTTATTATGTGATATAGCCACATTTCAGTCAATGATATTTTTTTTACTTGTTTTAATTCATATCTAATGGCTGCTATGGACTTTCTCATCAGAAAAAGGAAGGACACATACACATAACATTTTAAATGTTTGTATATATTTTGATGGGGCTCATAGAATACTTAAAACCCTTATGTATGCCCTTAGGGATTTAGGGACCTGTATTAAAAGCCTCTGGCCTAGGAGGTGATATTTATGATTTCCTTCCTCTTTTATCTATCATCTATTCGCCTTGGCTGTCCAGAGTTCTAAGCCCAAGGATTATGTGCTTGTGAGTGATGTTTATTGGATGGGACTGCCTGAAAAGCATTGTTTTAGTTTCCTATTAGGTTTTACCCATAAGCATAGTAATGCAAAAAGGTGCAGAAGAGAGTCCCCCAATTCTGCATTCCCTGTAGCAACCCTGTCCCTTTGATGGGAAGGTTCAGTCTCCCTTAGCCAACATCCTATCGCCTTTCCACTTTCCTGGAATCATTAGGTGTGTTAGTCTCAGCTTTCAGTGTAGTGGAAATATCATCAAGACCCCTAGCAGAGTGATCCTCCATGAGTATTAACTCTTCCGAATTAATTCAGAGTCACAGGGAGTTTTAATAAAACCATTAAAGTGGGTAATCATTAGGTGTAATTGTGAGAGGCACTATCCCGCTGGTATCTTTGGGTGTCCAGATCTTTGTTTCCAGGCAGGGAGTAGAGTATACAACACATCCTGCTAGGCAGGGTTTTAGGCTTGCTGAAAAGGATCTGCAGATGGCACCACAGCAGACTTATTTACATTTTTTCCCCAAAATTTTATTAAAAACTTCAAACACCAAAGTTGAAAGAATTTTACAGTGAATACCTGTATACCCACCATGAAGATTCTATCAACATTTTACTGTCCATATAGCACATCTCTCTTCATCCATCCATTTCTGTTTATCCATCAGTCCCTTATTTTTTTCAACAGATTTCAAATTGCAGACATTAGAACAGTTCTCTCTAAATGCTTTATCTGACATAACATCATTACCAGAGTTCAATAATTATTTAAAAGTTTTTATGTAAAATTTAGAACCAATAGAATAAATACATCTTAACAGTATATAGCTAAGTTTTGACAAATGCACATACCTTTGTAACTCACATCTCTATTTTGAAAAAAACTGTGGACTAGATACTTAGTATTATTTACTATAATTTATAATATTTGCAATAGGAATATAGTAACCCCTGATTTATAAGAAAGTATTGGTAAATATTCTGTATTTGCTGTTTTAAGAAAACACTGTAATCTCCTTCCTTTCTCCTTCCCTCCCTCCCTGTAACGAGAGAAATAATAGATTAGTCAGTTTTGTAATGTCCTTCTTAAATGTGTTAAGATTTTAAAGTATGCTGCTATGCGCATCATACTTGATAAAATAATATTGCTTTAAAAATATGTTTCTTTTCCACTTGGAATATTTGCCATTAACCCTTAAAAAATGTGAATGAGTTATTTTCCTTTAGCAAATAATTTTTTCATGTTACTTTCTAAAATACTGAATGCACACTCATATCCTTACCTTATGCTCTCCAAAAAAAAAAAATACTTTCTGAAATATTGTTTGATTAGACAAATAAAAAGCTCATTACAGTCTTTATGATATATATGTCCTGAAAATTAACCGTTCTTTCTGGTTTGATGATTGCAAAGGGGTACCACAAAATAGGAGTTACAGTAAGTTGATTTAAAATACCTTGAGTCACAGGCATTTACAAATAGTTCAATAGATTTTTTTTTATTTCAAAGTATTATTGGGGTACAGATATTTTTGGTTACATGGATGACTTTTATAATGCTTGAGTAATATTATAAATATGCTCTTCTAGATATTGGTCTAGGCAAAAAATTTATGAAGAAGACCCCAACAGCAATTACATCAATAACAAGAATAAGCAAATGGGACTTGGTTGAATTAAAAAGCTTCTGCACAGCCAAGGAAATAATCAACAGAGCAAATAGACAACCCAAAGAATGGAAAAAAATATTCGTAAGCTATATATCCAGTAAAGGGCTAATACCAGAAGCTACAAAGAACTCAAGCAAATCAGCAAGAAAAAAATCAAACAACCCCATCAGAAAGTGGGCAAAAGACACAAACAGAAGCTTTTGAAAAGAAGATAGACAAATGGCCAATAGAAATTTTAGAAATTTTTGGTGTTCATTTTCGAAATAATTTTTAATATTTTCATTTTTAAAAAAACAAACAAGTTCTCACTATGTTGCCCAGGCTGGTCTCAAACTTGTGGGCTCAAACCATCCTTCTGCCTCAGCCTCCCCAGTATCTGGGATTATAGGTGAGAGCCACCTGTCCCAGCTGATACTTTATTTTAAAATGCAAATGCATTTTTCACAGCAGGAAGTTTCCTTGTAAAGAAATCTGAATGCTGTGTCTACAGACAGCTTTTTAGTTGGATAGAAGAAGGGTACTGCTGGAAGTACTTGAAAAGGAGGTACATGTCTAAAAGGCAGGGCAGGCGTCCTAACATACTGTCTTGTCAGAGGCCAGGATTATTTGGGGGCAGTAATGGGCTTGACCTACAAGGAACTGACAGAATGTCTGTACCTAATCTGAAATTATATTAATATTAAATAACATGTAGCCATACTTGTTGCCATTTCTCAAGTATATATTAAAGTCATGAGGAATTTTTTACTTAACATTTGCTTGTGTGTGGGTGGGCATTTATGATGGAGTTCCAGAGTTCTCAGAGAAGTTAGAGGAAAAGTGTTAGCAAGACTGCCAACTTCTTAAGATGTTATAAAAGCGCTGTGCCTTCGTCCAGCCCTCTCTCTCCTCTCCCTGTTATACCTAATGCTCATCAGTGCCAAACTGCCTATCTCAGCATACTGTTCTATAACATGTGTTGATGTCCTGGCATATGCTGCTGATTCTGCTAGTCCTGCTGTTGTCTGCTTGGCCAACTCTACTTATCTTTCAAAACTTGCTCAGATATCACCTTTTTTGAGGAAGTCTTCTCTCATTCTCAAGGAATGGTTGTTCATCTTCCTCTTCTGTGCAATTTTTTTCATGACAAATTCTCAAAAGATTGAGGGAGATGAACAGTTGAAGAGAACTAAAAAGAAACCATTGGAGTTGATAGTAAAGAGTTCATTGGTAACCACCTGCCAGCAGTTTCAGGAGAGTTGTTTGGGCGGCATGCAGACTGGAGTAGGTGGATGAGTGGGCAGGAGGTGAGGCATGGGGACAGCAAGTTACCTTTTAAGAAGCTGGGTGCCATTGGAAAGGGTAGAAGCGGGGCTCTCGTTGGGGAAGATCAAGGAAGCAGATGTTATTGTGGTTTTCAGAATGGGGGTGATAGATAATTTTATTATATTCAGGAGAAATAGTTACTGGGAAAAAATAGAGACTAAATGAGAAGCAAGGCTGTTTGGTAGACTAAGTTCCTGGTGCATATGGGATTGGGCATGTAGGTGGAAGTACTTAGGATAGTGTAGTACTTTCTATGGTAGGAAGATACTAGGAAAGGATGGATGAATTTTAATTTTTGGTCCTGTTTAGGGAAAAAGAAAATGAAATATAAGAGAACATTGGTCAAAAAAATTTCCAAGGTTATATTTTTTACTATTTTCTATTTTATTGACATCTATGGTATACTGTTAAATCTTTGGATATAATTACACCATACCATTTTACAATGATTACAGATTTAGAAATATCTTTAAAGGTTTAAGAATTGCAATATAGGCATTTAGTAAAAATACCTTGAGTACTTACTATGTGCTAGCTACAATAGTAGGTGTAAGGATACAATGATGAAATAAAGAAACAGTTGTGAGTGAGTTGTACAAATTCAGAGAAGAAACAATGGTTGTATGAACTCAGGGAGAGACAGTAGAAGGAGAGAGGCAGTAACTGGGATTGAGAACACAGATGATGGGTTAGTTCAAGGTTTGGCAAACTACAGCCTGTAGACCAAATCCAGCCATTACCTTGGTTAATACAGCTCATGATCCTAGAATGGTTTTTACATTTTTAAATAGCTGGAGAAAAGTTTAAAATAAAAATAATAATTTGTGACACATAAGGATTGCATGAAATTTCAATTTCAGTCTCTGTACTTATTTATAGGTATTTTTTATTTTACTGGGAAACAGCCACAGTCACTCATTTGTTAATTGTCTTTGTCTGGTTTTATGCTACAGTGGCAAATTTGAGGAGTTGCAGCAGAGAATGTGTATGATGTGCAGGAAAGAGTTAATAGAGCAGGTGTGAGGCTGCCATCTTTAAAAGGATCTGCTAGGGATCGGGGTTGTGGGGATTGGGATTGGCAATTTGGTAGCATTTGGAAACTTGGCTTTCAGAATTTTCCCTAAGTTGATAAAAGCATTTTGCCTACCTGGTGTACAGAACACCTGCTTTCCTTTTGGGAGTCTGCTTTTATGATAGTTGTGACTAGTTATTTTACCTTCATGACTAGCCAAAACTGAAAACCGTGGACCCTGGGTCTCTAATAGGCTGTCCAGGGCAGAAATATTACATATATGTGTTGTTGCATTTCATTGTTGGAGGAAGGAGGGTGTTCTGTATGTCTCCTCCTGAGAGGAAAAACATAGGAAGTTTGTGTATAGATTCCTCCAGACTTCACCTGATGTGTCTTTTTCTCTTACTGATTGCCATAGTAAACAATAGCTGTGAATGCAGCTGTCTCCTGAGTCTGTGAATCCTTCTAGTGAATTACTGAATGTGTGTCTAGGGTCCCCTGAAACAGGAGCTTTCAGTGTTTGCATTGCTGCTCAGCATACTACAATTGCAGTTAGAACTAATTCAACAGTGTTTTGAGTGGATGTACATCACTGTTTTTAATTTTACTTCATTTTTTTATAAGCAGGGTGTACCCATTATGCCAAAAGTATACTTTGAATTTCCCACATTTAAGGCACAGTGGAATGGGAATACTTTGTTATCAAATTAGATTGCAAAGCATTTGTTTATTATGCAGTGACTCTATAGCTGTGCTAAAAGAATACAGTATGTTTCAACATTAGCAGACTAAGCATTCATCACAGTATTCCCAATTCGCAGGAAAGCAGCAGTCAGAAATATTAGACAGCTTAAAATGGAAAATCTATTCACAGCAAAATTTCTTCCTAAAAGTAAAAAATGAGATAAGGCCTCAACCAAAGTAAGTTTCTGATTGGCAAATTTGTTTGCCAAGCAAGGAAAGCCATTTATCATTAATGATTTTATTAAATCATATTTGATTATAGCAGCTTAAGAAATGTTTCCAGTGAAATAAATTTAAGACTATTAGCTGTTAGGTGAGAGTAGTTGCTCAAAGAGTTGAGGATATGGGGAGATATATTAGTCATTAATTTAAAAAATTAATTTTTTGGATAATGCAAATAATTGCAAATGGTTTTCTTTGGTTTATGAATAGTCAACAGATGTTTCCAATGCTGCTTGATTGCTTATTAGGGAAGTTAATGACCTAGTTTGAAGTGAATGAAGGATTAGCTTATCTGAATAGCCTGTGTGGAACACAACAGCAGATGAGAAAATTTACGAAGAAAGTGCAAGCTGAAGTGGAATCTGCTAAGATGTATTGCAAAAGATAGGGTAAAAATATATGTGGAGCAGAAAAAAAAAGTCTTAGATTTATAAATCTGTGAAAATATAGATTATTTAAAGCACATTGCTATTATTTGTTTTTGTATTCATTGCATTTGTATAGTTATTTATATTTGTATTTATTGCATTATATTATATTTGTGTTCATTGTAGTATTCATCAGCAGATACTGATGAAAATATTTGTGTCTGTCGTGTGTTGAACCAATAGTGTCATGGGTGAATTTCATTTACTCTTGAAGACTTAGCCTTTGTCAGTTCCGTGAGTTATTATCAGAAACTGAAACTGAATATCTTGACCTACCCTACTGCACGTAGCAGTTTGATAGCTTAGGAATGGAAAAATTTTAGTGTGTATGTGTTTTGTTTGGGGAGGTCAGGGTTGAAATTGAAATTTTTCTGAATGAGAACTGCCCTTAACTACTGTTTCTGAACACTAAATGGCTTTGGAGATTAGATTTTGCTGAAGCTTGATAATATTTCTTAATGAAATTTATCCAAATTTGAAAGGCAAAATGGCACTTATGTAAAGTGTATTACTGTAAAGTCATTTTGATAGCAACCAACGTTTGCCTTATACATAATGTCAAGCTGCTTTCTACACTTCATGTACTGTCAAGAGTTAAAGTGAGAAGCAAGCTCCTTATTCCCTCCCAAATTTGCAGCTGATACATATTCTGAGCTTAAACTACAGTACTAGCAGCATTTGTTTGGACCTCAATACAAAAGCAAAGTCAATTTCCATACTTTGAAATCCATTTACATGTACAGTGAGCAACTCCTACCTAACCTTCATTGGAAGTGACTGATCTGCGTTGTAAATGACATGCTAAAAGGCAAATATCAAGAATAGAATTCTATAAATGCCTTGTAAGTGATGAATTTGCTCAATTAAAATCACATGCTTATTGTTTGCTATCAGTATTTGCCATTACTGGTGTGAAATATATTTTTAAAGGTGAAATAAGAAAAATCTTTGCATGTGTCAATATTAACAGATGAACATTTGTAATAACTTTTGTTGACAGGGAACTTTACCTTTGAACCCAAATAAATAAAAATATTATTCTCCCACAAAAAATTCCATTTTTTCCTTAATAGACTTGTATTACCAAAAATTATATTTATTTTATTGTATTTTAAATGTTGTCAATAAAAGGCTTTAGGAAATAGGTTTTCATTCCTATTATATAAGTATCTGCATAATAACTTTGATACTGCCTTTTGTCCTAGAAAACCTGGCCTGGAAAAATATTTACTATCTGATTCTTCACGGAAAACATTTGCCATCTCTTTGCTAGTTGATTGGATGTGGAAGGCGGGAATGATGGGAACAGGGAGAGGTGGTGCCCAAGGTTTCTGGAATGTTATGGCACTGTTCTCACGGAGAGTTAGAGGGCATAGGAGGTTTGTTGGTGTGGGGCAAGGGTGAGTAAATTGAACTTTGGACCAGTGTTTGAGATGCTTGTGAGTGATTTTCAGCAGTCAGTTGAAAATTTGGGCCTGGGTTTCAGAAGAGAAATTGGAGCTGGATGGGTTGTTATTAATATAAGACGGTAATAGAAACCATGGGTGTGGGGATTTTTTTTGTATTCTGTATTCCTTTGGAAAATAAATCTATTTTTCTATTATATTTTCTATTTTAAAACATGGCTAATTTTTCTTTGAGCTCCTGAAATAGACTCTGGTCACTAAGTAACTGCTGTCCTTTGATTTTTGTACTGAGGGGGATATTTCATATTCTCTTCTTGACTACAGGACGTAATTCTTTTTCACTACATATAATTTTAATTCTCAGGTATGATACTTGAAGTAGAATCTAGAACATCTCTTTTGAAGGCAGAGCATACATGCATTTTGGCTCCACTGATACTGCTTACAGAAACCACAGTGTTTTTATCAGAGGGAAAGCAAAATCTTGTTTACAGTGGAGAGCATAACAAAATCTGTGATCTTTTTGCCTGAGGACTCTTTCCAAAACAACTTACTATAACAGACATCTAAGGTCAGTGTTTCCTAATTAAGAATATTCATCTGGAGCTCCCAGTCCCAGCCATCACTCACAGGGCCTTTCCTTCCTTAATGTAGTGTGTATTTTAAGTTATTAGTCAGCATCCAGGGGCCATACGTTTTTTAGTTTAAAATAACAGGATGAAGAATTTTGTTTTACTTTGTATCACTAATGATTTTGAACTTCTTTGAGGTGCCTTTTTCTGAAACCAAATTGAGAAGTGCAATATGCTGATCGGTTATTTCTTTTTGTTAGCCATCTTCGTGTAGCCATCTTTAGATGGCTAACAAAAAGAAATAGATTGATATTTTAGTATATTAGGGATGATTTTTGGATCTGGATTGAGGATGAAGCCCTTTTTTCCTGGCCTCTGAGGAACAGCATACTTTTCTCCTTTTTTTTATGTTCTTTCTTGTTCTCCTCAGAATGCATCATTCTTGTGAATACTTAGTGAATATTTGTTCAGTTGAATTGAATAAAATCAGCAAATTAGCAGGCTCACAATTGAAGAACACAAATGTAGGAAGAAAGGAGATACAGGTGAATGTCTCTGATTCTTGAAGAGTAAGTATATCAAGTGACAGAAAATCAGAAACTGATTTGACTCATCCTTACTTTTTATTGTATTCTTAGCTGATTTTTGTCTCTTTCAAGGTATATGACTGCCTCAAGAAAGATATTTTTTATTTTTGAGGTCTTATGAATAGAATTTTTTCAGAAGTATTCACTGGTTAGTATTCAAATTTTATAATAGGAAAAAAATTTCAATAGATACAAAAGGAACAGGAAACAGGATGTTGGTTTAAAGATAGATACAGACATTTCTAAGGATGCACTGAATCACATTGTAGATGGACAGCCTTACGGACTGCTAGTGATCCTTTATTTTGTGTCCTATTTTTCTACCTTCTACTTTTCCACATTTTTTAATCCTTTATTTTTTTAATTATGGAAAACTTCAAACATACGGAAAAGAGAGGGTAGTAGAATGGACCCTCAAGTACTTACCAAGCTGCCAGAATGATCAACTCATGGGCAATCTGTATTATTTCATATCTTCTACCACCCCTGCCCTAGTGCAACTGGATCATTTTGAAGCAAATTCCAGATATTATATCATTTAACTGGTAAATATATCAGAAGAAAAGAAAGAAAAGTTCTTGTTTATTCTTTCTCTTTCCTTCTCTCTGGAAAACAAAACGCACACTATTGTCACACCTAAAATAAAATTAATTAGATTTCCTTAATATCATCTAATACCTAGTCAGCCTTCGAGCTTTCAGTTGGTGCTCTTGTTCACTCCCCCTCTCCCCTTTCTTCTTTCCACCCACCCCACCCCCAATCTTTACAATTGGTTGTTTTGAATCAGGACCTAAACAATGTCCATGAAATACTCTGGTTGGTATGTCTGCACTCCAACAGCTCTGGTTCTGTGTCCAAGTTGGCCGTCAGAGTCATGAGACTCAAATGGCTTTGATCTAATACTGCTTTTATTTAGATTCATAAAGGACTACAAGCAGGAGACACAGCAGGTACAACATCTACATGGCATCAGGAAACCTAGCAGTACCCTAATATACAGCTGTTTTTAGTCCCTCACCTGAATTAAGTGTTTCAACTGTCATAGACGAGAGCCAAAGGGTGTGTACACCATCTTGACGTGGTGAAGACCCAGCCTCAATTTTTCACTATTTTTTTATACTGTTCTAGTTAAGTAGGCCCAAGGCCTGTGTACTGTTTCACAGCTTCCTCAATCTGGGGTCGATTTCATACAGAAAATGAAGCAGACAAAACATTCTGCATTTATCTTAACTGTTGTTTCCAAGGAAACAAATGTCAGAAGAGGGGCACTGAGGTCATTCCCAAGAAAGTGTTCATCAGCCCAGACCAGTGTTAACCCTTTACTCACATTGTTTGTTAAGTATCTTTCCATCTGTCTTTTTGTTTTTTATTTCCTCTTCTTTTTTCTTTTTTGTAATTTATTTAAGCAAACCATTTCATTTGTCCTGTTTCCCAAAATCATTCTGGATTTTGCTGATTGCATTCTCACAATGTTATTTCATTTGTTTCTTTATCCCCAATTTCTGCTGTAAATTGGAAATTAGGTCTAGACACTTGATCAGAATTCAGAATTTTGGCAACAATGCTTTGTGTATATTGTATCATGACAGCATGCCATGATATATCTGTGTTTTGTTCATCTGTGGGTTATGCATTATTAATTTGACCTAGGCTTTATAAAGTTTTATCAACCTTTTACCTAATGATAAAAAAAAAGACTGGACTGTTGGCTAGATCAGAGGCAGACAAACCTATTCTGTAGTGGACCAGTTAATAAATATTTTAGTTTTTGCTGGCCACATAAATCTCTATCAAATAATTTTGTTTTTAGTTCCCTTTACAAATATAAAAACCATTCTTAGCTCCCTGGTCATACAGAAACAGGGCATGGCCCAGATTTGGTCATCTGGCTGTAGTTTGCTGACCTCTAGCCTGGATCTTATTTTGTTAAGGATTGCAGAATAATGATATTTTAATTCTGTGGCTTTTTCATCTTTTAGTTGGAGCTCCCCTGGAAGGAAATTTTTTTCAATTATTTGGTTACCCTGCTGTATATTCCCTATAGAAAAGGCAGGATGAATCCCTGAATCTTTCCGTTTTATTTACAGTATTCAAAAAATTAATTGGTTCTCTACCATTCTCCAAGGGTACTTAAGTATTTTGATTTCTTTGTGTTTCAATTTTTAACCAAGAATCATTGTGCACTTATGGATTTACTTTAAAAAAGCACTTTTGATGTGCTTCAAACCATTGCGTATTGGTTAGTGGGGGCTTCTTCAAGTTGGCTTCTAGATCTTTTTGACATGGTCCCAGTAGTCTTTCTAGAGTACACCCATGAAGCCATCACCACAATCACAATAATGAACATTTTCATCACCCCCAAAATTTCTTTAGCTCCTTTATAATGCATTCTTCTCCCCATCTCTGTCTGCAAGAACTGATCTGTTTTTTGTCATTATAGATGAGTTTGTGTTTTCTGGAGTTTAATATAAATGCAACTATTCAGTATGTTTCTTTTTTTACTGGTTTCTTTAATACAGCCTAAATTATTAGATTCATTTATATTATTATATATATGGTAATTTATTCCTTTTTATTGCTGAATAGTATTTCATGGTAGGGACTCAAATTTTTTATCCATTCACCTGCTGATGAATACCTGGTTTGATTCCATTTTTTGATTACAAATGCAGTTGTTTTGAACAATCATTTGTTAATCTTTCTGTGAATATATGCTTTCATTTTTTTTTGGGTAAATATGGTCAATGTTAGCCATTGTAGTGGGTGTGTAGTTATACCTCTGTGTGGTGTACTGGTGGTTGTTATGGTTGTTATTTTCTTTCTCTTTACATCAGGGAAGTTAAATATAAGTGTGGTTTTAATTTGGATTTCTCTAATGACTAATAATGTGGAACATCCACATACCTTTTTAGGTTAAGTTCCTGTTCAAATCTTTCATTCTTTTTTATTGACTTGCCTGGCTTACTATTTAGTGGTAAGATTTTTTTAATATGTTTGGCACAGGCTATTTACTGCATATATATTTAGCAAATATTTTTCTCCCATTATGTGACCTGTCTTTGGATTTTCTTAACGTTTTTTGAAAAGCAACAGTTTAAAATTTTGGTGATGTCCAGTTTATCATATTTTAAAATAGAATTTATACTTTTCGTGTTGTATATCTAACCCAAGGCCACTAATATTTTCTCCTGTTTTTTTTTGTTTGTTTGTTTGTTTTTCCTAGAAATTCTATAATTTTAGCTCTTAACATTTAGGTCTCTTATCCATTTTTGATTAATTTTTGCATGTTGATTAGGTAAGGATCATTCTTTTGTATATGGATATACAATTGTTCCAACACCAATTTGTTGAAAGATAATCCTTTTCCCTTGTCTTAGAACTTTGTCAATAATCAATTGACTATATATATATATATATATAGTATTTCTATATATATATGTAAAATGTATACACACACACGTACTTCTGGACTCTCTGATCATTGTTCTCTATGTTTCCTTTTACACCTGTGGTTCCCAATCTCCAGGCCACAGACTGGTACTAGTCTGTGGCCTGTTAGGAACTGGGCTGCACAGCAGAAGGTGAGCACCTTTTCTAGCTACTGTGGGTTCTGGTAATCCTGGGTGATCATTGGATTTTGGCAGCATAGCTCCATTCTCTGTGTCCATATTCACGTGCCCTTCTTTTCTCTTTATATGTATCTAAATTTCCCTGTTTTTTTAAGGACAGCAATCATTGGATTAGGGTTCTGCTCTGTTCCCATTTGGCCTCATCTTAACTTGATTATGTCTGTAAGACCCTGTTTCCAAATGAGTTCACTTTCACAGGTTCCCAGTAGATGTAAATTTTGGAGCCATACAATTCAACCCAGTACAGATTTCTATTGTTATTTTCCCTACTATTGATTTCAAAGCTTTCTTTGTACTTTATTTCTATAAGTAAATTTTAGGGTCTGCTGCTAATACTGCTAATACTGCTCTACTCAATACTAGAGTAGATCAGCATTATGATGTGCTAGCAGCTAATTAAACTTACAGTTTACCCATAAATACAAATTTCCATCATGACCTAAAAATGTGTCCTCATAGAAAAGAAAATCAGAGCTCATTAAATTTACTTAGAACTTACATTCTGGATATCTTTAAATGAGAATGTTCTTTCTTACATTGAAAATTATTTAATTGTATTATATCTTTAAGTCAATAGAATAAATGAATGTGGCATTTTTTTTCAAACCCAAATTAAGAATCATAAAAAAGCAAATAGAGGTAATCAATTTTGATTAGAAAACTCAAAAAAAAAATAATAATGGTGGCTTGAATGTTTTTGTTTGGTGTGATGTAACAAGCCATTCCCGGCCTTTTGTTGTTGTTTTTGGTGATATTCATCCTGGTTTTTACATGGGCTACAATACCCTTTAGTTATCTTCCTTACTTCTTAGACAAATGTTTTATCTACCACCTCCATTGCTGTTTTTGTTATCTCAAAAGTCAGTAACTATTCAATATTGTGGTGAGTTAAATATTTATTGTTGTGGCTCTGTTTAACACTATGCATTTTAATTAGTTCTAGACAGCAAATTGTGGAGGGCGGGATGTTGGAAAGGACCCCAGATTCTTTGAGGACACTGTGCTGTGTTACATATATTATTTTCTTTAACGCCTGAAACTATCTGAAAGGTAGGCATTACACCCATTTTAAATATTAAAAAGTGAAAGCAAAATCATATCACTAGTTATTGGCATAATTGGAACTAGAACTCAGGCCTTAACTTCTAGTATTTTGCCTGTAGCACTTGTTCCTTTTTTAAAATTAATAGATGTACATGCAGGCTCCAGTGTGAAGATAGGGAACATGTATAAACATCCTCTACAAAGTTTTTTATAAGGCAACCTATTTTTAAAAATTGAAGTATAATTTTGCTTAGTTTTTTTCTTTTAATTGTTTAAATTCTTCTTTGTGCACTATCTTTTCATAGCAAATTATGGATTAAAAAAGTTCTCTATCAGCGGGTCAGGGTCATGTTTTTATGCTACTGAATTTTTATCTTGTATTAAGTGAGATGGGAAATTTTAAGTGTTTTAAAATGTCTGAAAAGAGTTCACTGATCATTATTATTTGAAGGGTGAAATAGTAATATAAAGTTGTCCCCTACCTCCAGCAAACGTACAAACCATACCATTTGTCCAAACACCTTGGTGTGAACCAAGAGAGCACAGATTTACTATTATTTACTAAGGGCTTTTATGGTTTACATCAACAACGAACTTTTATCACAGGGTTTTTGTGAAAAAAAAATTGCTTGATCTTATGGAATACTTTTTCTGAGTAACAGCAGGCTGCAGTGATTATAACCTGAAGTGCCTGGCTCTCAAAGAAGCCTCCTCCTCCTGAAGAAAGAGGTTTTAACTCTTCGTAGTCTTTCCCTCTCACTCTCAGTCCCCATCAGTCCTCTTCACCCGGTACTCATTTCCATTATGCTTCATCGTGCAGTATCAGCTTGTTCTCAGAGGTTCTCTCCTCGAAATAGTGAGTCATTTCTATGACAGTGACTTATTTCAGAGCTTTCATAATCTTGTATTTGGTCTCGTGGGACCAGATGTCAAACTGTCACAATCACGGGCTAGATTTTGGTTTTTTGATAATGTGTCTCAAACTGGAGTTAGCAGTTTCTTCACTCGGAGTATGTTTCTGGGTTCAAGTCTATGAACTGTTCAATAATCATAATGTCGTGTGTCTCACATCTTCAGTTCAGCCATTACTCAGATACTATGGAGCAAAAACCTCAAATTATTATAACATTATTAGATCATCCGTATTATAAATAGCAATCCCATATCCACCAATTACCTTTTTTGTCTAAGTGTCTGTCTTGAAGAAAAGTGATAAAATTCTTTTCATTAAAGTTGAGCTAACATTACATTTATATCTGTTATAATTGAAATGAATTAGTTTTAAACAAATTGTGGATCTATGTTATGGCCACTGAAGATAAAGAAATGTGGTTTCTTAATTGCCCAATCAGGTCATAAAATTTATAAGGCATCATTCATAATGAAAGAGTAGGTTTTGTTAGAACAGATTCATTAAATTTAAGAAAACGTTTAAGATTTAGTACTAAAAATTTTATAAATATATTAAGCTATGCCAGTATGGTACATATATTTTTTTTAAATTGCTCTGTTACTATGAAGTCACAGTGACATGGTGTGGTACCCCAGAGAGCAGGGAGAGAGGTTCTCTGCTCATTCTCTTATGACACATTTTGATGATTGCATTATGTTTGGAATTTAGGTTGTACAGAATGCTTTGAAATCTTTAAAATTTTAATAAGTATGTTACTGACTAGGAATGTTTCATTAGTTCATGGATGATGCAAGTGCTTGGTTGATTTATGCTGTAAATTAAATAGTCGTTTCATTGAACTAGAGTTATTTGTGTTTCACGAGGTACTCAGTTGATCTGGTTGTTCGGAACAATTTCTAAGAATACCATTTTCATGTGGTATTTTTTCCTCTTCCATGTAGCTAGCACACATTATTGCAAAACTTTGATTTAATATCTGCTGCTTTATTTTCCTATGTTTTGTGAGCTTAAATGCTTATCTAGAATATTTTTTTTTTACCTATAAAAAAATAGTTTTTGAATAGTTTTGAATAGTTTTTGACAAGATGACAGTCTTCTGGGGTATCCTAAAAAAATTTTAGCTGTGTTTTAAACAAGCATCTCTCTTACTTGGATAGACAAAATAATCAGTAGTTTTTGTTTTTTTCAGGCAGGGTCTCACTGTGTCACCCAGGCTGGAGTGCAGTGGCGTGATCATAGTTCACTGCAGCTTCGAACTCCTGGGCTCAAGGGATCCTCCTGCCTCAGCCTTCTGAGTAGCTGGGGCTACAGGCATGCACCACCACACCTGCCTAATTTTTTAAACTCTTTATAGAGATTAGGTCTCACTATGTTGCCAAGAGTAGTCTCAAACTCCTGACCTCAGGTGATCCTCCTACCTTGGCCTCTCAAACTTCTGGGATTGCACGTGTGAGCCATCACGCCCAGCCCAGAGTGTATTTTTGGAGAATCTCTGCTAGATGTGCCTTGTAGGTTTCTTCTGATTCTGAGCCACTGTGAATATAGTTATTTTTAATTTTTAAAATATATAGCATTATATTAATTGTTATTGGAAAAATGTGTTTTTTGCTTTTATTCATTTAGGGCTTTGTCTCCTATATTCTTGGTGACCAAACTGATGATTGAAGTTTGCTGCACACCTTTAGTGACTGAAAAAAGTCATCCAAGTAGATGTTATCTTAAGGTGTCCAGGTATTCAGGCATGAAGTAATCTAAAAATCATTCTACACATGCCTCTTGTGCTATATTAAGAGCTTTGATCAGTAAACAAATGGGGCTGTTTTCTATACTTGAAAATAAATGCAAAGAATGAAGATATTTTGAAATGTATATGAATTTCTCTCTATTCTACTTTACAAATGGATTTTTATTATAGAAATAGGAAGATAACAATAACTATGATGTCAAGAATTTTTAGTTATTATTTTTGTTAGATATTTAAGAAGCTATCTTGTGGACCACACCCTCAGCTAGAAGCCTCATAGCAGTGCCAACCCATCAGCGATGCCTCTCACAGCCATGGAGGCTGCTTAGTGATCTTCGTTGCCTCACCTAGAAGAGGCTTCCTTTACCTGGAACTCCTATAGAATTAGGACACCACTTCATGTAGCCAAAGTCTAGTGTGTAGCCTCTCATTGGGACCAGTAGATTCTCTCCAAAAGTGTCTTCTTGCTTCCTCTCAGTGCTTCCCAGAATTGCCTAAAGTAGATGCAGGGCCATGGTCCTAAAAGCATGTAGGCAGCATTGTCCCCTCCCACCGTTCCTCCCACACAAGGATTGCCATAGTGCTGGCAGAAGTGGGTGTAGACTTCTGACTCTAATCACACCTTCACACCTCCTTTTTCTACCTGTGGTTATATCAGTGCATTCAGTCTGGTTGGAGTCAAGTTTTCATGCCTGGAAGCCATTCCCCTCTAATAATAATAATAACAATAATAAACACTTGATGAGTACTTGTACTGTTTCAGTCTTTTTCTAAGTAATTTGCAGATATTGTTTATTCTTCCCATCAACCCTGTAAGGTTAAGGACTCACATTAATCTGAATTTATAGATGAGGCAAACAGTGATTAAGTAGTTTATTTGCTTAGGGTTATAAAGCTAATACCAGGCTGGTATTCTTAACTACCAGGCTAACTTGCTCTCAGAGTGATATAGCCACACATGATACAGACAGGGCTATATCATGTGTGTAGATTAATTAATGACTTCTCTAGTTCCACTTCCATGTGGATATGCCTTAAGAGGCTATTTAGTGAGAAGCGTTGGCCCCGGCGTCCAACAATCTCAAGCTCAAGTCCCGGCATGGCCACTCTTTCACTGTGTGACCTTGGGAAAGCAGGCTGAGGAGATGCAGTGCTATTTTGGACAGAGACATTTTAGGGATGGCCTTCGAGGTACTGATGTTTGGTCTGAGATAGGTAGGAAGTGAGTGAGAGACCCTTGAGGTTATCTGGAGAAGGGTGTCTGAGGCAGAGGCAAAAGGCCTTGGAATGGAAAAGCAAGGAAGCCTCCATGAGCAAAGTGTTATGAGGGAAAACGGCAGGAAATGAGGCTGGAAGGCAATCAGGAATCAGCTCAGACTTCAGATTTTATTCACCATGCAATAGGAGTTGGCATGAGCAGTTGGCATGACCTGAGGAATATTTTAGAAGTATTGTTTGGCTGCTGTGTGGAGAAAATCCTGCAGTGGAGTCAAAATGAAAGAAGAGAAAATCAAATGCTACTTTAACAGTCCAGGTGAGAGAGATGGTGGAAACAGCATCCTAGTTTGAGCCCCTCCTCTGAAGCAGCAGTCATCGACCTTTTTGGCATCAGGGACCGGTTTCATGAAAGACAATTTCTCCATGGACAGGGGTGGCAGGAAGCAGAGCTCAGGTGGTGATGCAAATGGTGGGAAGCTTTGCTCGCCTCTGTTGTTCACCTCCTGCTGTGTAGCCCTGTTCCTAAGTTTCGTGGAAGACCAGTTTTCCAAGTAAGAGGGTGGGGGACGCTGAGCTCAGGCAGTGATGCTAGTGATGAGGCGAGGCTGCAGCCTGGCTCCTAACAGGCCACAAGCTGGTGCCTGTCCACAGCCCAGGGGTTGGGGACGGCAGCTCTGGAGGATTGCTGCCTGGAACACGCTTCTTCCAGATGTCCCAGGCCTAACCTGGCCACACTGTTTAAGACTGCCTCTCCCCTCATTCCCTGACATGCCCAAGTCTGGTTACTTTTCTCTATTTCTTTTCTTCATAGCACTTATTACTCTCTAATTTATTGTGTCATTTATTAGGTTTATTATTCATTAACATTTATCACTCTCCAGAACTTGCTCCTCAAGGGTAGGGATTTTTCTGGTTTCCTCTGTAATGTGTCCCAGGCACCTGGAACAGAGCCTGGCACAGAGTGTGTGCTCGGTAGGTATTTCCTGAATGGATGGCTCAAGTGCTGATGGAGGAGGTGAGAAGAGACTGCATTTGGGGTGTATTTTGAAGACAAAGTTGACCGGATTTTCTTTTAGATGTTTTCATCCATTTCGGGAAGTTATTCTAATAGATTAGAGGTAATAAACTTAACTTGGTAACTGAGATATAATACAATCTCAGTAAAAATTGACATCATTATATCATTATAAGGCCAATCTGCAGAAAAGAGTTACATTTTACTCTTTTCTATGAAAGTAAATTAATGGAAGAAAATACAGAGTAGAGGTCAGCTGGGTTTGGCTCATGGGCCAAACCCAGCGCATTGTCTGTTTTTGTAAATAAAATTTAATTGCAACACAGCCATGCTTCATTGTTATATTAGCTATGACTAGTTTTGCTCTACAACAACAGAGTTGGGTAGTTGTAACAAAAATGAATGGTCCTTAAAATCTGAAATATTTACTGTTCAGCTCTTTACAGGCACAGAGTGCCAGCCCCCAATAGAGAACATTATACTGAGTTTATAGTGTTATATATTTTACAGTACAAATCATAATGCCACTTGAAAAGTTGTTATAATGAAGTAATATTGATGAAAGCAAATATTGGACAACAAGAATGTATTTAGTTATGAATCAATATAGACTTATCTCTACTTAATTGGTTTATTTACAAAATATGAAAAGGCACAATTGAAAAGGAATTTCTTTAATTGATTAATCAAGTCGAAATATCACCAAATATTTTAGGCCTCCATTTGGTTCCACACTCCATAATCACAACATAAGTCTCAACGTAAGTCTCGCCCAAGGGTTGCTTCTCAGATAAACAGTTCTTGAATCATACAACACCAGGCAAAATGGCATACAGCACCATTTTCTCTAAACCAGTGTGTTTAAAATTTTGCTATGGATTTATAATAAATTAAACACAAACTTCTCAGCCTAGTGTTGAATCTCCTCTCTAGCCTGACTGTATCTTAAAATCTCTCTTTTATACTCCTACTCACATTTATATTCTCTCTCTCTCTCCCTCATCCCCCTGTCCCCCTCTCTCATCCTTCCCCCTCTCCTCCTGTTGCCTTTCCCCCCTCTCCTATCTCTGTTTCTCTCTCTGTCTCTCTGTCTCTGTCTGTCTCTCTCTCTCTCTCTTTCTCTCTCTCTGTCTCTCACACACACACACACCAGTTTGTCACCTTCTGAAGAGAGAGCGTCATTCCCAGTATCCATATGTGAAATTCTGCCTTAGTCAAGCCCTGTCTAAAATGCTGTCTTCTTCATGAAGGCTTTTCTAGTTCCAATTATGGTTGTTTCCTCCCTAAATCTGGCTATTCCTATCATCCTTGTCATATTTCCTTACATAAAGTCACCTGTGTACTTTTCTTATTCCACCCCATTAGATTCTTCTGATGGCACACTGTTCTGTACAGAGTGAGTCCTCAATTGTTACAGAATTGATATAATAAATGTTTACATGTGGTGCATTCTAATACTTTCTCATCTATTTTAATAATTAAAAAATAAAATGCTGATAACTCACAATTTAGAAAACTGCTTTAAGGTATTTTTGTGGTTGGCCAAGATGTGTGGTTACTGTTGTGAGTGTGGAGATCCCCTGTAAGTCTCTGCTCAAGTGGATTCACGTGTGGGATAGACCCACCAAAGGTGTTGTGTCCCTTATTGCTGCTGCTGCTTCTACTACTCTCGCTAATGCTTTAGATGGTCTAGTCTGTAGTGTAGCTAAAGTTATGTGAAGCTTCTTGAACGTCTGTCAGAGGGACTGCATTTTTCTGACCATCAAAGTAATCATATAAGTAAAATGATTTGACAAATCTAGAGGCCCTACATTAGTTATTTATTGCTGCGTAACAGTATTACTGCAGACATAGCTGCCTGAAACAGCAAACATTTACCATCTCACCATGGCTGTGAGTCTGGGCATGTATAGGGTCCTCTGCCAGGCTGTAGTCAAAGACTAGGTCTCATGTGAAGGCTTGATGAGAGAAGAAACCTCTTCCAAGCTCACATGATTGTTGGGAGCATTTAGTTCCTTATAGGCTGCAGGATTGAAGCCTTCAGTTTCTTGTTGGCTGTCAGTCGGAGGCCATCCTCACTCAGTTCCTTGCCATGTGGCCTGTTCCATAGGTAGCCTACAGTATGGCAGCTTCTTCAAAGCCAGCAAAGAAGAGTTTCCTTGCTAGTCAGATGTTACAGTCTTACATAACATAATCATGCAAGTGACATCTTACCACCTTTGCCATATTTTATTGCAAAGAAGCAAATTATAGATCCTGCCTGCACTTTAGAGGAAGGGATTACACAAGGGCATGAATTCCAGGAGGTGGGATTGTGGAGGCCATTTTACAACCTGTTGTTAAGAGGCACATACAGGTATAACATTTTTATTAGAGGAATCTATCTAGAAGGAGTTCTATGGTTCATTCAGTTATTTCTATTTAAAAAACTCTTGACTGTGAAAATGGTATGTTTGTGGTAATTAGTAAAAAGAAGCAAGATGTGTTAGCTACAACTTTCTGGCAGATAGGTTGTAGTTAATTAATAAGTCTACTTGAATTTATATTTCTGTTTCTGCTGTTTCCTACCAGTTCTTCTAATGAGTAGGCTGGAGAGAGAATGTACCAAATCTTGACCTCTTGGCAGGATCTGAGATTGCTAATGACTTCATCTTTAACCCTTTCCCTTAGCCTCCAGGTAGCTCCTCTTCTGGTTCTCCTTCCTTTCTTTTTGTTCCTTTTCATCCTTCTCTCTTGAATCATTTTCTTTTTTATTATTGTAGTTTAATCACTTTTGTATTCCTCATACACACTTTATATGCTTAGTAATTGTGTGTGGAATGTATGATTTAAACAACAAGATAATAATTTTGAACATGATTTAATAAGCTTGAGGTTTTCAAAATGGGTTCTGTTGAGGGTTCTGCAGGATTCTCAGGGATTGGAATCGAGAAGCTAAGCAGGTAGAGCTGTAAATCACTGCTGTTCAAAATGTGAACTGGTACTGATTTGTGAACACTTGTTACTGGTCAGAGACAAGATACAGACAGAAACTGTTTAGAAACTTTCGTAGAGTTTCCTTTTTTGTACTTCAGTTCTAAGTAATAATATTCCATCATACTCTATGCTTTTAGAACAGCTCTCATGAACTTTTAAAGTACGTCTTGATTCTTCTTGGCAGTGCTTGTGACATGAAAGAAAGCATATCCCTTAGTGACAGGCGGTATTTACTGTAAATACTTTGAAAATTATTGGTGACAATATGAGTGTAATTAATGAATTTTAAATGGTCCCAGTTTCCAGATATTAACCCAAGTTGATTAATAATTTTGATTTAATAAAATATTGCCAACGTCCAAATATGGGCAAGCTACATAGACAGGTCCCCAAACTCTCTGCAGTCTTATGGTTATGGCATTTCTTTGTTGGGTTTGTATCTTCTCTCCATTCTATTTTTTATTGGATCATTTTTGGGAGATTACTCCATTACATTACATTATATTTCATTTTCAGTACAGTAGCTACTTTCTCTTTACTGACAGATAGGACCAAATTTGGTCCCATAAGAAGTGTTCTTACTACATGTAATTATGTCATGTACTCTTCAAACAGAATGCATATTTATATAGATGTAGAAATCTTTTGGACTAACCACAGCTTTTCTCCTTTGAGGTAGAAACTGGAGTTTTGAGGAACAATTTCTCTAAGCAGAAGTCAGTTCTCCATACAGTGGACTCAACCTAGGTGGTTTAAGGAGAATGGCTGAGCTCAGTGAGTTCATGTTAATACAGGGAGGAGGGAACCCACCCAATGAATACAGTCAGTGTGAGAAAAATCTTTTTAGTTTTTTTCTTTCTAAATACAGTAATTTCTTACTGTAATGTTTTGTCCTCTGACTTATAAAGTGTGTTTTTAGTTTTTCTTTCTTGTCTTGTGAAATTTGCTATTTTCAGATGTTTTGAAATTTTTTTGGAAGTTATAAATGGACTTGTGTATTTCAGAGAGGTCAGGTTTAGAAGTCATTACTCATCATGTGCCTATCTCTCTTTTTTATTTTTAAATGGCACACGAGTGTATGACTCGCACATGGTATTTCTTGCTTTGCAGGCTGGTGCCAGACTCAGTGTCTTTTGTTTTTAAGAGATAAACGTCTGGTGGTTTTTGTTTTGCTGTGAGATGCCTGTGAGTCATACTTAACCATGAACTCTGCCCTGCCTCCAAACCTCTAATTATTTTGCACAATTTACCTACACCTCAACATCTTGAATCTAATATGTTGAAAATTTCAATTGCATGTCTGTTTATAAAAGTTCTGATTTGTCACTTGCATTTCATTTCCTTATAGGTCGATACATTTATTTCTTTGTTGAGCGAACTACCAGTCCTGTTGGCTTCATTTTTATGCTTGTATATTGATTGCAGAATTAGCAAAAGATTTAAAACAATTAACCCTTAATCTCTGTGGCTTGCCTTCTCCTTGGTCATGGACAGCAAAAATCTAAATTTTATCAGTGTATTTAAGGCTATGAATTACCCTCTTCTGGTACAGTGGCTGATAGTTAAAAAAAAAAAACAAACCAGTAATAGTATAACCAAAAAGACAACTGAAATATTTTATATTATTATTAAAGAGCATGTTTAGCATTATCAGAATCATCTTTATTTCCCCAATATGTTATGACAGGTAGTATATGTAATGGTTAAGAGCATGGGTGTTGGAGCCAGACTGTCTGGGCTCCACCACTTAACTGGCTGTGTGATGTTTGTGATATTTGTCAAATCACTTTATGTCTCCATGCCTTAGTTTCATCTCTGTGAAATTAGGGAATAGTAGTACCTACCTCATAGGATGGTTTTTGGGATTAACTTAAGTAATATATGTAAAGTGCTTGTAACAGTCTCTGGCATTGCCCTGTATGTACTGTGTAAATCTTAGCTATCATTGTTCATCTTTGTGATTGTCTAGTTTTACAAATGGTTATTTTAAACAACAATAAAGAAAGCTTTATTGTGAGATATAAAAGTATGCATTAGGATTTAAGTTTTTAAAGGTAAAAACTTCCATTAGAAGTTTATTTTCTGTAACTCTTAAGAAATGAACAATTGAAGCTAAACACTTTTTCATTATCAAGGGCTTTTGTAAAGTAGTGTTTTAAACATTAAAAAAAAAGTTGTTCCTAGAGTTGCGTGGAAGACTAAGTAATGTGTTTTGCCTGTGTTCTTTTAACATTTGATAAGTTCCTAAATGGAAACATAAAGATAGGTGATTTTTCAATGAGGTAGCTATAAAGTTTTACATGTCTTATATCTAGAACTGAAGTTTTCATTGAGTTACCTCTTATTTTCTTAAGACTGTTGATACACTTCCACGTTATTGTTTTAAATAGTCTTTTTTTATTGGGAACATTTCCTTGAACATTCACTTTGAGTATCAAAAGAAGTTTTTGTTTGTGGTTGGAAAAAATGTCTTTAACCTGCCAACAGAACTTAAAATTGCATAAGAAAATGGGTGTTGATGCTGAGAAATGGTGTGTAGGCAGCAGATCTCTTGTTCTGTCTGAAAGCAGTGATGAAATACAAACAGCAAATGTGGAATTGCTGTTGGTCTATTTTAGTGTGGGAAAGACAACTTCAGAATAGTGAGGACAATTTCTACTGTTTTAATAAACTGTTATTTAGGCATGGGATTTAGTTGGCAATTGTTACAGGGATAACAGAAAGCTAATTTCTACATAAAGTACTGTGATGCCTGTTTCATTATATTTGTGTTGAAATTTAACAGGCATTTATAACTTGAGTTTCACTAATCTTTAGGTGACCAGTGAACTTTTGAAATTGTAGAATTTTATTTTCCTCTTGAATCTTTTATGATGCATTGATGTCATTAACCAGTCTTTTACTCTTTTTTTTTTTATTGTGGTAAAATATACATTACATAAAATTGACCATTTTAACCATTTTTAAGTATACAGTTAAGTGGCATTAAGTACATTCATATTGTTATACAACCATCACCACCATCCATCTCCAGAACTTTTCCATCTTCTCGACCTGAAACTCTGCACTCATCCCCATTCCCTCTTCCCTTCAGCCCCTGGTGACCACCATTCTACTCCCTACTCCCTGTCTCTATGAACTTGACTGCTCTAGGTACTTCATAAAAGGAGAACCATACAATATCTGTCATTTTGTGACTGGCTTTTTTTCACTTAGCATAATGTTATCAAGATTCTTCTATGTCGTAACACTATGGTCCCCAACCCTTTTGGTACCTGGGATCTCAAACTCCTGGGCTCAAGTGGTCCTTTTCCCTTAGCCTCTCAAATAGCTGGAAGTATAGGCATGTGCCACCATGCCCAGCTAATGTTTTCTATTTTTAGTAGAGATAGGGTCTTGCTCTTGCTCAGGCTGGTCTTGAACTATTAGCTTCAAGTGATCCTCCTACCTTGGCTTCTCAGAGTGCCAGGATTACAGGCATGAGCCACTGTGCCCAGCTAGATTTCATTTTTTAAGGCTAAATAATATTCCACTGTATATATTAGTTTTGTTTATGGCTACATCTGTCAGTTGACATTTGGGTAGCTTCCATATTTTGGCTGTTGTGAATAATGTTTGCTAAGGCCCTTGCTATACAAATACTTGTTTAAGTCCCTAGTTTTGATTCTTTTGTGTATTCACCAGAAGTAGAAATGCTGAATCATATGTTAATTATATGTTTGATTTTTTTTAAGTGACTGCCATATTGTTTTCCACAGCAGCTGCACATCATTTTACATTCCCACTGTCTGTAGAATTTTGTACTGTGTATATTTTTCTTGAGAATTGGTCATCAGATTTCATTAAAGCCTCAAAGTGATCTGTTTTGGTATTTAGTCCTTAACAGATTCCTTTCAATTCCTACATACTTAATACAATGAATAGTACAGATATTAGTTATATTAGACCTATTATTATTTCACCAAAACTTTCCTGGGTAGATGCAATGCAAAGCATTCAACTTCAGTCATATAGGTTAACATCAAAATAGGTAACTCTAGGATTAGGTAGAATCTTGTGTGCAGGAATCTTGAAAAACAGTATTATTATCAACAAACAGTAGCATCACATATTTTCTCTGAGGTCCTTCTATACTGAAATTATGGAAGTGGACTGACATTAATAATTTTGATTTCTAGGACAATGGCATTTTTAGACAATAGTCTCCATCCTCCTCATTTGCTGGCAAATTAATAAACTCCTCTTTTCTTCTCCTCAAACCATGTGTCCTTTTCTTCTGATACGGCCTCAAAGACAAGTGCTGAGCTTTCTGTAACAGATTTGGTGTCCCTGGGTGGGCTTATTGGTGGCACCCTGGTGGAATGGCACCCTGCAACTCCTGGAAGAGGCAGGGAGCAGCTACAGGTCAAACCATGGACCGGAGCTTCAGCTTTTTGGGTAAGAAAGAAAGGGATTCTTCCAGCAGCTGCCGGAGCCTGTTTAGCTCTGGGGAAGTCCCATCTCTTTCTCCCCATATGGATGGAGCTCTGACCAACCTGAACTGAATTGAGGGGAAGGAAACAGATTTGGGAAGCGTTGCAGCAGCCATGGCTATTTGTAGGTAAAGTTATCCTGGATGCTGAGACCCTGTTTCCACCTATATGGGGGGTTTTCAGACCTCCTGTTGGATTTGTTTTGAGGTGCCATTTTGGGGTGGGAAGTCAAGAGGTTGAGTGGAACTAGGGAACCTGGTTTGGATTGAGCTCATTTGCGGTTCCCAGGGAACTAGGGTGAATTGGGAGATGTTGGTTCTTTCGTCTGAGAGAATTTGGTTCTTGATTTATCCCCTTTGGACTAGGAGAATTCAGCTCTCATTTTGTGGTTCCCATTTGGTCAGCTGTGGGAACACAGCCAGTTTGTGTTGGGGATTCCTTATAGTGTCTGTGTTTGTTTATTTGTAAAGTTTTGTTGCAGCATAGCAAAGTTCCATGTAAAAGTCCATTGGGAAAAATTTTGGCTGAATGGTCAACTTATAGCTATGAACCTATGTGTAAAGAGAATGGTGTTATTATAACCCAATATATGTGCTGGAGTGTGAGGAGCAGTGGCTGTTAAATGAAAATTATATGAAAATATAAAAAATAATTTTGATTTCTCAGAATCATGGAAGAGATGGAGGTCTAGAAACACTACCATGTGCCTTTTTTGGTACTTTGATCAACTATTTTCAATGTGAATATGATAATTATGTAAATGGATTTTACAGGTTTTTTTGTTTACTTTAAAGTGGAGTATTATCTGTCAGTTACATTATTATAGGTGTGCTTTTTTTGAACCTAAACTTTAGGATGATGACTATCAAAAAAAATTGATAGTAGAGGTATGACTCCCGTCTTACTTTTTTCAAACAAAAGTAACCCAGTTATAAACAAAAGTGCAACAGTATCTTTTGTCCCATACTTTTATAGCACTTTACAAAGATTATATGAAGTTGAGAACAATAATCTGAGATAATATTCAAGATTCCACTCATTATACTCTGTTTCCTAAGGTAAAAGAATTTGTATGATACTTTTCATAAAAAGTTTTAAATAAATTTTAGAATCATATATTTTAGGACCAAATTTTGAAATCCAATACGAACTAACAGAAAAGGATTACGGTTGTTGGTCGGACTAGGGCATATCTTATTGTTGTCTTTGACCAGGAAAAAGAGTTGAGGTGCATTGGTGTGGAAATGTTAAACTGCATTTTGGAAAACCTGGGTTTTGTGTCTTCAGATGAATTAACTGAATCACTTGGTCTCCATTTCTTATTTGTAAAATAAAAAGGTTGAACTATGAATATGTATGTTTTGAGGTTCTTTCTAAGTTGCATTTTTTTCTTATGATGTTTGAGTCTTAGCAAAGCCCAGAATTCAAAAACCTAACAAATTCCCTGCGCAATCTATTTTATAGTCTCTATATTTTTGTCTACCCTATAGTACTTTTCTAGTTTGAAGTCAGAAACTGTCTATTCCTTTTATGAATTTCATATGACTCGATACAGGGCATTTCTTAAAGTTGACACCTAGAAAGATTGCAAATGCAAAGATAATTGTTCAAGTTAAGGAGGATATAAAATTATGGTGGTCAACACCATTTAGTGGGTTTTTTTAAGCTCTTCTTGGGTTCTAGACTTATGTATTTCAAATGCTGGCTATAGATAACCTAACGATAATGAGATATAATGACTTGTATAACTTGAAGGTAAGAGGTGCACCTTAATCCCGTGGCTTGGCCACATTTTTCTGTGATTTCCGCCTAGAAGGCGGAGGTTATGCCGCCTCCGACTTTTAGTCTGAGAATCAAATGGTCCTGAGTGCAAACTTGTCATGATATCTAAAAAGAAAGGACTCTATTTTTTGAGCAAAGCAATGTTTTCCCCAGAATCCTCAGCACATTTCATTGACAGTAATTTTGTCTCATGCACATTTCTGAATAATTCCCATTTTAATGAGAATGCTATGTGCGAATTAGGTCTGAGTTTCTGAACTAAGAATTTATTGGAAAAGGAAAAGAGATTTCCCTTTGATTAATGATGCTCTACTCTAGGACTGGTGCTAGGGTTAGTTTCCCTTGTACTTTATGGACTGTGTGAGAGAAGAATAGATTCCTGAACAAAATTAGTATTTTTTTAAGAAGAGAGTAGAGATAAGCCCTGAGTAGGAATCCAGCAATATCCCCACTATAGTTCGCCCCTATTCCTCCCAAACATCCATACACATCCTTCCTCCCATGTGAGGGGAGGAATTTGCTATGCAAATTCCTAACTAAAACCTGCCCTTAAACAGAACACTCTTACTACGTCCCTGAACAGGAACACTCAAAGTCTCATCCAGTTCCAAGAATAAGATCTCTGGGTGATACCCAGTCCTATCTCTCAGGTCTGATGTAGCTCTTCATGATCTTGCAACCTATAGCTAAATAAGTCATGTATGTCTATTCATAATGCTGGAGCAAGAACAACATGATTGCAATAAAAATTCCCGTTTTAAAAGGATAACAGAAAACAACACGCATTGGTCATTCTTTCATAATCTAGGAATGCTAAGTACTCCCTGTACTTGGCAGGAAGCTAATTTCTTAATTTCTTAGTGTATTTGATAACAACTGATTTTTTTTTTCTCTGAGAGTGTCTCCTTTTTCCTTATCTTCCATGCCACATCTGAGCTGGCTGTTGGGAAGGACCATTCATTTGGGGACAGCAACTTCTAGCAGCCCTGTTATCATTAATGTGAGGTTGGGTGGGAAAGAGCTCAGGTTGCCTTGGAACAGTAGTTCTTAGTGTGGTCCCAGGACCAGCAGAATTAGTGTCACCTGGATGGCAAATTTTGGGGTGTCACATCAGACCTCCTGAATCAGAATATGGGGTCCAGCAATCTATGCTTTGACAAGGATTCCCAGAAAATCTGATGTACTCTCTTGTTTAAGAACCATTGACATAGACATTCAGCAGGTTTTTGTGGTTTCTTTAGCAAGTCAGTTCCCTTAAAAATTAACTAGTCTATTTGCTAGTTAGTTCTGTTTGCACTGACCATAGTCAGGGACCTTGCCTAGTCATCCTTTCTGAGCCTGGGAATTTCTCTGTTATAGCAAGAAACTTCCACCCATACCCCAGGACCTAAATTGAAAGGCCACTACCCTGTCTTGGCCTCTGCTTGTCCCTTGCCTTTAGGCTACACCTCAGGTGCGTTTTCACAATGAACTGCTTTGTCTGTGTTGGGCCAGGGCATGCTTAGCTGTGCTTGGGAAAGGACAGCTGTGGGGGTGGGGGGTAAAATGTCCTCTGGGCTCCAATCTCCTCTCTTGTTGAATCTCTTAAGTTCCCAGTCTCTGCTTTCACAAACCTAAGCTTGATGTCTGCAGTTTGGCTTTCTGTTTGGTTGGTTGGTTTTTGTTTTAACCCTACTGGAGTCCACATTACCAGACTTTTCTCATTTGGGTGTTAGAGAGGCAAAGAGGGCCTTTCCTATCATAGTGTGTTTTCTCCCCTCTCTGCTTTCAGCCTAAGCTTATCTTTATCTAGACTAGAAAAAATAGGCAACACATTTTGTCACTATTAATTTTTCTACCATTTAAGGTTCTTTTAGTTGAAGCAGCCATAATAAATACTTGGTGTAATCATGAAATTTAAAGCATTAGTTTATTGTTTATGAGTTCTGTTGTTACGCTTACCCCATCAGAGTTAGAAACTGATGTTATAAATAAGGACAGGAAGCAAATTAGAAAAAGCAAGTCCCTTCTCTCTTGTCCAGCCTGTCTGTCTCTCCCTGTTACCCTCTACTGTCATGGCCTCACTGGGAGCAGCTGGCAAAGCATGGAGTCCAGGGAATCATACTCAGCAATAAAAAAGAATGAACTATTGATGGCACTCTGCAGTGTGCAGGGAAAAGCCAGACAAAAAGCATACTTACTCTGTGATTTCATTTACATAAAATTCTTGAAAGCGAATTTATCATGAATACTAATTCATAGTGAAAGAAAGTAGTTGCCTGTATACTGGGCTGAGGGTACCAGAGGGACTGCAGGGACCAATGACAAGGAGACACAAGGAAACCTTTGGAGGTGATGGATATGTACATTATGATTGTGGTGATAGTTTCACAGATGTATTCACATATCAACACAAAATTGCACACTTTTTTTTTTTTTTGGAGACAGAGTCTCGCTCTGTTGCCAGGGCTAGAGTGCTGTGACATCAGCCTAGCTCACAGCAACCTCAAACTCCTGGGTTCAAGTGATCCTCCTGCCTCAGCCTCCCAAGTAGCTGGGACTATAGGTGCTTGCCACCATGCCTGGCTGATTTTTTCTTTTTCTTTGTTTAGTCAGCTGGCTCATATTTTCTATTCATATTAATAGTAGAGACGGGATCTTATTTCTGTTCAGGCTGATCTCGAACTCCTGAGCTCAAACAATTCTCCTCGCCCCACCTTGGCCTCCCAGGTTGGTAGGATTACAGGCATGAGCCGCCTTGCCTGGCTTGCATACTTTAAATATGTGCAGTTTATTGTATGTCACATTTACCTCCATAAAAATGTTAAGATTATTAATGTAATTATTCATTAAAATAATGCATATTAGGCAATAAACAAGGTTGTCCTCATCCCCCAAATTAAAAGAACCTCTTGAGTCATTTCTTATAAGTAAGAAGGGGTGGGTGCAAACACTAAACCTAGCCCTTAATTAGTCTCTGTTTTATAACCCCCTTTCAATGTCAGTTTTCTTATCTGAAAAATGGAGCTTCTGCTACCTGCACCAAGCATCCCTCTTAAGGAGGCAGTACATTATCAAAATGAGATGTGTATGAGGGAGCCTTGCTTTGTGTACTTTGAATTAATAACTACTTTGTTCTCCCTTTCCTTTTCCTGATTGTTGAAAAGATACCCAGGCATTTCCACTCTCTCAGGCCTCTTTTTTATTCCCTCTTCTGTAGACAGACAGAGAAAGTGAGAGTGTATCTCCTACCAATAGGCCACACTTATGGCTTTTGATGGTGAATTGGTAGAGCAACTGTGTCATTACCTTGGAAATGCCCTTAAGAATTAGCAGTGGGCAAAGAAAAGCCTTGAAGTAAATCAGACTAATGATCATGTTACAAGGGCTGGTTGGTTGAGTTGCTGAGTTTCAGTCATCACATTACCAAAAATATGTTTGAATATTATAAAAATATTTCCTTTAAAAAAAATCACAACCACTAAGGTAGCCATATCTAGAAACTCAGCTTAAACTGCAGTTATTCTGGGACAAGTTCAATGGTGTTACAGTTGAGAACAAATAGAGGTCAGGAAGCCGGGGCTTTCTTAGGATTCACTTTTGCCTCTATCACAGGATGTCCTCTTCAGGGTTATACTCCAGGGACATGACTGCCTCTTCGGAAGGAAGATCTCAGCTGGCATATTGCTCACTCATCTCTAAAATATTATTCTTTAGCATTCCTATGTAAGTTCCTAAATTAACATATTTCCTCCATCTGAAATGCATTTTCCATCTTAATATTGTTGAAAACAGCATGGTTCTTTATAAAGGATTGAATTCTGTATTTAATGGGGGTAGTTTTATCACTCCCTTTCGCTGTCCCGATAAAGAAAGAAAAGAACTCTTATTGAATTGATAGGGATTCCTGCCATTTTTCAAGGAAATAAGGGTGTATAGGAGCCGATACACTAAAGTGCATCTGAGGTCTCTCTGTGGGAAAAGCTTTCTTCTCATGGATGTTTCAGTGCTCAACTTGATAGCCAGTGGATTGTATTTTAAGGGCCTGCTAGTTCCCTCATTTCTACTCCAGTAAATGATATTTTGTCTTGGTCATACTTTAGGCAGTAATCTCCAAAAGGTAGAGATGGGCAGTTGAATTTTACTGAAATTATTATAATGTTAATTAGAATTATAGTTCTCAAATTTGGAGAATTTGTTGAAGTTAAAGTGGTGGATAATTGCATAAATGCTTAGGTGTTACTTTTTCATTTCAGTTTAAAACACCTCATTTCTCTTCCTTATGTAATTACTCACACCATTATTTGACTCACACAATTTAAGTTATTTTCCCACACAGGTTAGATGTTTATCTGAATTTAGCTTTCTAGTTTCAACACCCTTGAAATGTAAGATTTTTTTTTCTTTTCCCAGGATGTTTTGACCAGTGTTAGAACAATACCTTTTATCCCAGGCGCCAAAATATGGTACCTGTTATATGTTATAGAATTAGCTTTAACCAGTGTTTCCTGTGAGATTTCACCTTAGCAGACGTCAGCCTTCAGAGCCACTGAGGAAGCAAAAACAATAGCTTTCGTCGCTCAATCTCCTTTACTTTTAAACTGTACTTTGCGGTCCATTATTCAGATTTTTTGGTTGGTGTATTTAGCATGTGGCTTAGTCAAATCTTCAGATGAACCCTATGGTTAATCTTTGTTAGAGATCACATCCCATATGTTGACCTTTAGAATATTTGAAGGTATAGCATTAGTTATGTTTAGTTTAATAGCAGATGAATGTTAACTGTCAATTCACAGGAATAATAACACTACAATAATACTATCATCACAAATTTGGCTTCAACTTCGTGTATGATAATAGTACTACTTTTTACAAATATGTATGCTTTGTTTACATTCTTGCAAATTCTGATTCAGTAGGTCTGATGAGGGGGCCAGATATCTTACCAGAAACCAAAAAGCAAATAAACTTCAAGACAGAACAGTTAGGGATGGAAATAGGAAGAAATTGTGTGTGTACTTGTGTGTATATGATTTATATAGGTGTATGCAACTACTTGGTTATATAATTTTTAAAAGGTTTTCCATTACTCCTTCTTTAATTTTATAGTATATTAGAAATATGCATTACATGAGAATTTTATTTTTAAAGGATACATTATATATCTATATATATGATTAATGTATGTAAATTCATTAAATTAAATTAATGTATGTAAATTCACTATGTAAATTACATACATGTAAATTAATGTATGTAAATTCACTATGTAAATAAAATCTCCTACCATGGTAGGAGATATGTAGTTGCAGCCATAGTCCCAATTTCTTTTTCAGCTTTGACATTCGTGAGTTAATTCAAATCTGTAGTGCAGAGTCACTTTCTGTGGGGTCTCCAGCTGAAATGACCATCCAGATGTCTGCTTCACCAGCAAATATTATTTGGCAACTGCAGCTATCTCTAGTGCTGTGTTCGAAAGGTATAGATAATATTTTAGTCTTAATTTTTTTTACTGCTGTCACTGTTTCATAAAACTAAAAATAAAAATGTAGATAAACAGAAGAAAATTTTTGAAAAGTATGTGCTTTATGGTTGACAAAATTTCCTCATCTTTCACCATGCTGTTTTAGTAAACACATTCAGAAAACAGTTGCTGCTATTATGGGTGTGGGACTTTGTCTCCTAGGGAGTAAACCACTAGCTACATGTTGAAAATAGAACATGTTGAAAATCCAACTGCAATTATCACTGCTACTTATTAATTCTGTTTATTCTACATATTGTACATCAATTAACATATTAGTTGTTGAGGGTAATATTCGGTTAAAGAAAGCCCTTTCCTCGTTATTTTTTCTCGTACCTCTTCAATTCTAAAGATTATCATCAGAATGTATGTGAAACTTAGGGAAATGTTAAAGAATCATCTACAGCAACAGTTTCTGTAGACCTTGATGGATTTTTGCTGGTCTGTGGTAAAATGAGAAAAATATAGTTTTTCGTGAAGTTACATGTGAGCTTTCATTATGATATTTCTCCTATTTTGGTGTTAAAATCATCTATTTTTTGTAAAATAGTAGTGGTAGCACAAGGTAGTTTTACTTTTTTAAAAAATGTCTTCACTTGGCAAAATCAAATGTTGGGACCCTATTTGGTGTCCAATTTTATGTGTGTGCGTTTTAAATGTGCTGCTCTGTAATATCCTGAGGTCTAGAAACTACTGATGGAAATTGGAAAGATAGCTAATATTGGAAATGGATGATTCTTTTTTTTTTTTTTTTTTTTAAAGAGACAAGGTCTCACTCTGTTGCCCAAGCTGGAGTGCAGTGACGTCATCATAGCTCGCTGCAACCTTGAGCTCCAGGCTCAAGTGATCCTCCTGCCTCAGCCTCCTGAATAGCTGGGACTAAAGATGTATGACACCATGACCGGCTGATCTTTTAAAATTATTATTATTATATTTTTTGTAGGGATGGGGTCTCACTGTGTTCCCCAGGCTAATGGATGGTCTTTGATAGATACTCAGGCCCTTTGATTTATTGGGTAGTCTTTTTAGCATGGTGTACAGATTACATTGTATATATCCTATGTAGGGTCCCTTGTCCTATAGTTCTAGTCTCCAAGCTTTAGCTTCCTGTTCCCACCTTCCTGACCTCTAAGAGTGTTGATTCTTTTGCCTGGCAAGGTCCCGATTATTGCCCATGCCTCCTCTATTCCTGACTTCCCTTTCCCTCCTTCATTGTGTCTCACTGGCTACCTTCCTGCTTAGCACTCCTCCTAGCTGTGTAGCCACGTGTTGGCTTGACAACTGGTTTGGTCCACTGTGAAATCACCAATAGCTTTCAGTGTTTATTGGTATTAATATTTTAATAGTGCACA
This sequence comes from Lepilemur ruficaudatus, assembly GCA_963574885.1. Classification (NCBI taxonomy): domain Eukaryota; kingdom Metazoa; phylum Chordata; class Mammalia; order Primates; family Lepilemuridae; genus Lepilemur; species Lepilemur ruficaudatus. The sequence goes on from CAUYRT010106187.1 coordinate 57,958, forward strand.
AGGCACTGCATTAAAAACTATAGCAGATAGTAAAATGAGTGAGATACACACCTGTTCCTTAAGTACACTGCAATTTAGTAAGAATATTAAGGTTAACACAATCAATCATGTATTCCTACACAGAGTAAGTCATTGTGTCTTAAGAGAAGCACAGAGTACAGTTAGTGATAAAAGAATTTCAGATGAGAGTGGATGGGTCTTTGACTTGGCTATCTGTGTAATTTTGAGCAAGTTATTATCTTTTTGAACCTCAGTTTCCTCTATGAAAGTTAGGGATAATAATACTTAAATCAAGATTGACTGTTGAGGGTAAGAAACAATGTGAAATGCATAACCTAGTATTATTCATTTTAGGTAAGCATTCAAAACCATCTTTTACTATTATTAGCCGTTCCTCTACCCAAAGCAATTTTAAAGATTGTGACTATTTTTACAGGGATTGATGAATTATAGTGATAAGGATAAGTAGAGGGAATGATAAACAAAGGTATGTAGTTAAAATATGCTGGAATAACTTTTTGAAGCAAGGGATTTAGTTAATGGGGATAGAATAGAGAAAATATAGCTGCGATTATTTTTTTAATTTAGTACAAATATTTCAATGCAGAAGGAAAAGAACTCCCGAAAGGGTACAATTAAAGACAGAGATGGTAATTATTAAGATAAGACTCTGGAGTTGAGAGAAAAGGTTGAGTCAGTAACCCAAGTGGAGGGATTCATTTTAGGTAAGAGGAGTTCTGGCCATAGGAAGTTGAAGAAATTAGAGTTTTATAAGCATATTCTGCTAATTTTTCAAGTATGTCATTTTTCCTTTCCTTGTTAAGGATTTTGATCTTAGCAAACAGGCTTTACATTATCATTTGAAGATCTAATCAGATTCTACTGGTGAAAGTGTCTCCTATATTTTTTTGAAAGACCAAAAAGTTTGTAATTTTCTTGGAAAAATGTTTAAAACCAAGATGAGAGTTCACAATAGGCTATATTTACCAATCAAGCCTGGCACAGCCTACATTGTGTGAACTTTCTGTTCTTTGGTTTTTTTTTTTTTCTTTATTGAAGTTTACTTTACATATCATGCCTTTACTCCATTTTAAATGTACAATTAAATGATTGTCAGTGAATTTACCGAGATGCACAGTTAATCACATAAATCAGTTTTAGAGGAATTCCTTTCCGCTATTGAGACCCCTAATTCTGCTCCCCAACTACTTTTCAAGCATGTCCCTCCCCTCCACAGTGCCCACCACGTCGCTCAGACATGGGTTTATCCCCCACCCCCCAAATCCCTAGTGATCACTCCCACCATTTGAACACCATAGTGTTAATCAGTCAATACCAGTTTGATGGCGAGTACAAATGGGGCCCGTTCTTCAGGTCTTGTGTCACCTCACTTTGAATAATGGGTTCAAGCTTAATCCAGGATAATATAAGCGGTGCTAGTTCACTGTCATTTCTTAAAATTGAGTAATATTCCATTGTGAACATATACCAAATTTTAACAATCCGCTCATGAATTGACGGGCACTTGGGTTGTTTCCATGACCTAGC